>CAUYRT010015474.1:0-25118 GCA_963574885.1 Lepilemur ruficaudatus | reverse complement strand
ATGGAGCAACTGCAGCTGCCTGAGGACTGAGAAACAATATGCCTAAACTATAGCTATCTTGTGAGGACTTCAGAGTTCTTACTGATACGGTGTGTTTTTAAATGTTTTTATTAACCTGCAATTTTAATAAATCAGATGCTTCCCTTAGAGTCATTTTGAGAATTTTTAATCAATCAAATTCAATAAATACTTTTTATTCAGCTAATGGGAATTTATGCTCATTGTGTGCTTATTTGCGTAGACATTTGTTTGCCTCAATTTCCTTGTCTATAATATGGTATAATATGGGGATAATAGTAGCTACTTGTGTTATTAAAGTTAACTTCCAGGCTTAATTTATGAGACAGTTAGGCTCTCGGGTCATGTCTGGAGCTGGTTTTAGATGTTTATTTCCCTCCTGGATTGTAGCTTGAAGTTAGTAGTGATCTCTATTTCCTAGATTTGCTGCAGGTAGAGGAAATGGTTTTATTCTCTTTTGAATGGCTTTTGGAGAAATGCAAGAAGATATTCAGGTTTAGGCAATTGTCATTCTCCTAGAATCTGAAAGTCCATGTTTTCTTAGAATATACTTATTTGTAAAACTTTAAATCTTTATGCTTTTCACTATAAATATAAAATAGTCTCAATGTCACCATAGAGATAAATCACATAGTAAAATATGAGCAATAGCCTTAACATAGCTAATATGCCGTATCCAGTGCTTTGGATTTTTCACAAGTGTTGAGCATACACATATGCTCTTCTGAATGGCTACAACAGTCTCTTCTGCAAACTCAGTATTCTTTATTAAACAACAACAAAAAAAACTGATTTGGATCCTCTTTTCTCCTAATCAGAAAAAAGATTAGTTTTAAGGAGTTAGATGGAAAACAAACTTCATTTCCATCCCAAACATCTTTCTCATTTCTATTCTCAATCCCAAGCCATCTATTTTCCCCACAGTCACATAACGGGATTTCTAAGCTTGTGGAAACTGAATTGGCTGGAGGGGAGGGTGCTTGTGGGTGCAGTGGTGGGGCAGGACATAGGTTAGTGCCTGGCATCATTAACCTACACGGTGATCATACTGATTTACATGTTACAGAACTTATATTTTATATCAAACTATAACTATTTTGGCCCATTTGTGTGCCAAGGACGTTTTCCACATAAGAAAATATACCCTTAATGTTAAATAGCTACCTATTCAGTCTTTTTTATTTAAAATATATTGATACTTTGGTTAGGAAGGCACAGCAATGAGAAATACAGTAACGTAATACTTGGTCAAGCATAAAACATAATTTTGTAGCTTATTAGTTAAGCACTTCAGTTATCCCAATACTTAGTGGCTTAAAACCATAATTTATTCTTACAATTCTGTAGGCTGGCTGGGCTTCTCTTCTGCTGGTTTCACTCAGGCTCTGAACAGCTGCATCCAGCTGGAGGATTGGTTGGAATAGAAGGTCCAAGGTGGCCTCTCATGTCAGACAGCTGGTACTGGGCTTTTTATACCATTGTAAAATCAATTTGTTGATGAGCATTTTAAAAGTTATGTGTTAATGTGTTTTATGTATTCTATTTAAACATTTAAAAATGTCTCAGTTTTAAGCAAAATTTGTTAAACATTTGAGGTAAAAAACCCAGGAAGATCCTTGTCAAAGCAGATCTTTAGTTAGCCTCGTATTTGCTAATTTAAAAGTGAAATGTATACTTAAATGACCTTCAGAACATTTGTATGTAATTCTCTGTGACAAAGACATTTACTGGCCATAATATATGCAAGTGATCTACCCCCTTCCAGGTATGCCGGCTAAATGCTATCACTGGCCAGTGAGCTGTGTGAGTTGATGTGCTATGACGTATTAACTGGCTAAAGCATAAGGGAATGAGTGTAGGAAAGTAGAGTCTTCATTTGACTGGGGCCCTTGCTCTCTTGTACTTATATATACCATGAACAAGAAATAAACACGTCTTATGTAAAGCCACTGAAATATGGGGTTTAAAATTTCCTGTGGGTAAACTAGCCTGTCCAGACTAACATATTAACGTATCTTTAATAAATAATCCTTAGGCACCTAAAACAAAGGATTACTACAGTTGCTTCAAACTTGTAAGGACATACAGGATTTACAATCTCACAAAGGATTAAATTACTCATATAGAAGTAAGTGGGGTTTCGTAAGTACAGGGAAAGCTGTGGCTTTGGAGAGAAAAATGAAAGTTTTTAAGATTGATTTGACAAATGAGTAGATATATAGTTCATAGAATTTAGTAGCATTTTTAATCCTTGGGTAGCCATAGAAAGCTGGTGATTCAGGTGGGCCAGATTCATATATATATATATATATATATATATATATATGGGGGTTATGTTTAGAATGAGATTATTGTCTAGCATCTAGATTTTTTGGAAACACTTAAAATATCAGGATAAGGAATACTACATAAATGAGTAGAACACATAGTAGACATAGTGATCAATTTATGTAGTACTATTTAAATTTAAATAATATTTAATAACCTGGCTGTAAAGTTTAATCCAGTTGTTAACATTCCTTAAAATTTCATGGTGTTCAGGAAAATCTTGAAACTTAAATTTTAGATGATTTAAACCAAACACTTAGGGTAGAAAGATGGAGAGGGAATAAAGTATATTAAATGCCTTGCTGTGAAAATACATACCATAAAGAATGCAATGGAGAGGCGGTGATGGTTGCTGTTTTATACAGTGTGGCAAGGTGACAAGGAAGGGTTCTTTGGGTGACCCTGGAATAGGGAACCAAGGGCAGTGAGTTAATGATGGTAAAATGTTGAAGAGCGTTCTAGGTACAATGGTAAGGCCAAAGGGTTTTGGTTGAAAACATTTTTGGGGTGCTTTAGGAACTGTAAAGAGACTAGAGGTAGTTGAGTGCGTGTATGTGTGTTGGAAGAGGATTGTAGCAAATGAAGTGGGAGAGGTTCGTGCAAGGGTAGATTATGAAGAGTCCAGTAGACCACTGTAGGATTGTTAGCTTTTACTCCAAGTTGGGAAATTACTGAAGGGATTTGAATCAGAGAGTGACACAATATAATTTATATTTTAGAAGAATCTCTCTGATTCCTGTGTCAGGGACTAGACTGTAGGGAGATAAAAGCTCATGCAGGAAAATCAAATAGGAGGTAAGAAATTGCCTTTGTTTCTCCTCTTTGCAAAAATAACCTAAAGATATATAGGTTTAGCGTTTTGTTGTTTTTTTTCTTTAGCTATTCTTTTAGGGGCAGTCTATTGGCAAATTCTCTTACATTTCTTCAACTGAGAATGTCTTTATTTCCCCTTCATTCCTTAGGATATTTTTTGCTGGATATAGATTTCTGGGTTGACCGTTCCTTTCTTTCAGCAGTTAAAAAGTTTTGTGTCTCTTACTTCTGACGTCCACAGTTTCTGATGAGAAATCCACTGTCATTCAAATTACTTTTAAACCCATAGTAAGGTGGTGTTTCTCTCTGGCTGCTTTCTTGAAAGCCTGAAGACGTGGAAGACTGGGAGTAGAGAGCTTCTACATTGGCAGTACACAACCAACATTTTCAAAGGCTCCTGGAATCTGGCTAAGTTCATAGCTTTCTTTGTTGCCAACAATATTTTTCATCTCAATTCTTCACAAATTATTAATTATGAGAAATCATTCATTAGATTTCAGTTAATGTTTTTCTACCTACTATGGGTTGCAATAAACAAGTGTAGATTTCACTTCGGAATTATCTAAAGAAATAAGTACCCAGTTCCTGTCCTGAAAGCACTGTGAATCTATTATGGGGGTTTCTCTATTTCTGACTTATCACATACTTCAGAGGTCCTCAATTTTTGAATAGATACTAGAAAGACAAAACCCATTACATTGTCTGAATTGGTATAAAAATAAGAGGTATTTTCAATCTTTTTTTTTTTTGTCTATAGCTATTCTTTTGCCATTTTCTGTGAGACAATTTTTCAAATAGTTGTGCACTAAGATTTTGATTTTAAGGCCTTTTAGCCACTGTAGCAATATGCATAGCAAAGACAACGGTGACTGAGTGATTTAATGTGGTCAGGCCTACATTAATTTTATCTTTACCTTCACCTCTATAATTATCCCATGAAGATTTGGTTCCAGTGGGTACAGGGACATTGCCCAGTCTCCACTGATGAGTGAGCATTTGATAGTGTAAAATAGTGGTCAGCTCTATGTAATACCAGCCTCTTAATGATTGGCCCCCCATACTAGGCAAATGATTTATACCTAGTCTGAATTTTAACGCCCGGTAAGTGGAAGGAATGCTTACAATATGTGCTCCAATTGTCCTTATTAGTCTCACTCTCAAAAATGATATGCACATGGTTTTGTGTTTGATGTAGAATCATTGTCAGTGTCACTGAGGTGCTGGTAAAGGTGAGTCTGCAACCACAAGATCTGCAGCATTTGAGCAGGCTTCGTGGTGCTGTCAATTTTATTCGAAAGTGCCAGTCAATCCAACATTGCTTAACTTCCCTGCAATAATATTCTTGCTTTCTCAAATGAACACATGCTTTCTTAGGCTTTTTATTTCAGTCTCTAGCCTTCCTGACTTCTCCCAGCAGCACCCTATACTATGAGTAGCCTCTATAGCTGTACAAATGAAAATATGCCCCGTACAGCAGCAGCATTATGACCTGGGGGCTTGTTAGAAAGAAGTGGTGAATCTCAAGCTCCATCTGAGGCTCACTCCATCAGACTCTGTATTTTAATAAGATCCTCATATGTCTGAAATACACATTGGAGTCTGTTAAAAAAGTAAATTGAAGACAAGTGAGCCTTTAAGTTTACTTTGATCTAAATGATGAAGACGAGATTCTGCTCTCACAAGGTCAAAGAAGTACAGATGTGCTATGGTGTTCTTTTCCCCCCCATATCAATTCCCCATGTGTTAGAGTGTTTACAGAATTTTCAACCCAACACATCCTCTCATGTATATGTGGACAAGCTGGGAAGAAAGAAAAAACAGCCCAAATAAGTTTCAGTTCCATTCTCCCAGGTACTTAATTTTTATGTGATGTTTCTGTATGTATTTTCCTCTTACCTAGCAAAGTGGACAGCCACTAACAAAACATTCTCCACTTCTGGTAAACTCTCCCATTTACTAATGAAAAAGATAATTTATTTTTCCCTAAGCCATGATAAAAATTATGATAAAAAGCTGTGGAAAGGCCAAACTATGTGGATAGACTATGTGTATGCATCCTGGTTGCCAACTGGGGAGCTTAGCTGGACTATGAAACAGCCATGGTGAATGAGCTCTCCTTGGCCTCACTTTGGAAATCCAGGATGCCTGCATGGTACCTTTGGAGGAAACACTAGTCCTGCAGCTCCAGGACAGATGGTGCTGAATCTCTGACTCAGGATATAATTTTAAGAGTGACAGAGGTACAAGACTCTGAATGCAGTTTTGACCGGTCTCTTTGGTCAAAGTCAAAGTCCTGAGAGGGAAAGAATGTGACAAATTGGAGCTAAGGTGAAGTCAATCAGATATATGAGCCTGAAAATCTTGAATCACTTGAGTTGGCGTAACAGAAGCTACCAGCTCCCCCTTTCTAGAGGAGAGCAGAGTCTAAAAACATCCATTTGAGGTAGGATCTTTATAAGATGACACTTTGTCACCTTCAAGCTCATCCCACTTCTGCCACCCTCAGTTCCCTCTGGCTGATAATGAGGATCAGACATCAGCACAGCCTAAGAGGGAAATGCAGTCTCAGGGGAATTGTTTATAGACTGAAAAAAATTGAATATATAAATGTCCATTAAGCCTTAATTATTATGTAGTTTTCACAGTACAGCATACTATGCCATCATAAGAAAGAAAGTGGTAGACATAGACAATGACATGAAAAGTTCCCCAAGATATTTTATATAAAAAAATAGAACAGTATAAATTCCATTTATGTCATAAAATTTAAATACATACACATTCATGAATTAAAATGAATGTAAAAAAAATTTCCAGAGAGTTCTACAATAAAATATTGTCAATTGTTTTAGCAGAAAGGTAAAACATGTAAAAATTATTAGGGAAGTAGGAATTTCTGTTATTTTATATACTTTTAAATAATATGTTCACTTATTTTATATTCCTTCTGTTAAGGTTTCTGATGATCATAGATGTACATTTTTGCTCATCCTTTGCTAAATCAATGCATTATCCTGGAGATCCCAACAGCTGTTTGATGATAGTTAATTATCCTGCACAATGAGGCAATCTATGAGATGTGATTTCTAAAAATTACTTATTAAACTCTTGCTTTTGAGATTTTTTTAAAGGTTGATGTCTGCCAAAATATGGAGCCAAGTCTATTTTATTCTCACCATAATCCCTTTTCCTCAAAATTTTACATTACTAGGTTTGATTGGATAAAAATGCTCTTGGAGAACTTTTCTTCAGTTCCCTGGAGAAGAACACATTCATGGCAAAATGCTTTTCAGGTAAGCAACGTTAAAACAGAGAGCAATGTTTTTCCAAAGCTTAGACCACAATTGTGTGGATTTATTTACTTGAATCAGAATGTTCTAAGTTGGTTAGAAGAACATATCAGTAGGTCTCCACCTAGCCTTACCGGATCAGCCTGGTTCCTCATGGGGCCAGGGGATTGGTGATTTTCACAAGAACCCGTGGTGGTTATAATACATAATACATCAATCAAATAATAAATGATTCTGCTGTCTTACCCTCTTGGAGGTCCTCAAATCATCTTGCAAATCCTTGTTCTTAACAGTCCAAGTGACTCATAATAAATATTACATAAGACATAATTTTAGACAGATCTGTATGCTTGGAAAGATGCAATTTGGGGGGATATAGTCTAGAACCACCTTATACATGTCCCTCTGATTATCTGAATCATTATCGTTATACTTACGTCAGCCTTGAAGCAGAAAAGCCAATTGGCTGAGGACTTTGGCAATGTTTCCCGAATGATGGAATATCTCTTGCAGCTGAGGAGACAAGCAGTATATAAACACCTGGGGAGGACTTGATTTACTGTTTTCTGTGATACCGTGGACTGGGGTCTGAAGTGATGAGGGTCTCTGACGTGCTGGCAGGGCTCTTCATGCTCCTTGTATCGATTCATGGTTTTGAGGATGGTAAGAAAAAGGGAATTCTGGGGGGAAGCATTTCAAGCAGTGGCATGCTTTCTTACATACGGGTGACTTTGTGAGTTTTTATTTTGTAATCTGGCAATCATCTGCATAAGCTAACGACTGCCAATTTCCACTCAGATACAGTTTTATCCAAGCATCTTCACCTTCATACTCCCTTTTGAATTCATGATAAGGTGACCTCGAAATGCTGTTATTTTTTCCTCTTTATTTGAAAACATTCTGAGGTTCTCATTTGTCCTGTTTAGAGATACGCCTGTCATTTTGTAGAGTCTGAAATACTTGTGATGATGGAGAAAGCAGGATAGACTGTCAGGTGTCTAGCAGAGGAGATTGCTCTGAACTAATTTTGTATATAAATCCTGCTCTGCCAATAGCAGCTATGAGACCTTAAGTTTATTTATCTATAAGAGTGTAATAATAATAGAATTGACTTCATAAGGATAGAATAAAAAAGTACGTAAGACAAAAACCCTCCACAAAATTGGCAGAGTTAGTAATCCAGGAAGAAAGCTTACTTGTTGAGGTAAATGCAATATTTTATTTCAGTAGAACTTTTTGGTTTCACTTAACCTATCAAAGTACTACTAATTGGCTCAAACATTTTTAAAATGGAAGCAGCTGATGAATTTTTACAAGTGCCTACAACCAAGTATTGAAATTTTCCATCCCTGTGTCAGAGCTATATCAATTATTCCTGGAAATATTTAAAAGATGTATTCTTAAGATTCTCTTGTAGGTGAAATTTGAATGATCTTTAGAGAACTTAGTGGATATTTGTCTTATGAGTTCCTATGATTTCTTCCACATTTATGCAGATGTAGAAATTGAGCCACACAGACATTAAATAACTTACCTAAGATCTCACAGAAGAAAATGTAGAGATAGAACCAAGCTACTTTCACTGTAAAGTTGAGATTCAATTGACTAACAGATTGAAAGTTTATTGTTTGGTGACATTTTCGCTTTCTTTTATCAACGACTGTGACCTGTACTGAACACTGGCTGCACGTCAGAATTAAACGGAGGCTTTATTTGAATTACCTGCTACCCCAGCCTTATGAACTCTATCTAGGGACTGGCTGTACTGTAACTAGCACTTCAGTGGAATTCTTTGAATTCTTTTATCCTCTCTCTCAGTGTGGGATCAAAACTGAAGTAAGAAAAGTTATTATTTCAACAAATAATGTGTTTTCTAGTTCTTTTGTTAGGGCTACAAACCAACTAAAACTGCTATTCAAATTTAATTGGTAAGTTGACTTTATAGCTAATGAAATATTGACCACTTTCGATCTTAAGTTATTGGATTATTTCATAGAAGAGATACCAGGTAAAATGAGGAACTTTCAACACCATTTGCTTATCTAACTTCTGCCAACGTGTTTCACTTGGCTTCGATGGAGAGATTTTATATTCTCTGTGGTAAAGTCTAACGTAGAGAAATATTTTGTTTTGAAACACCTGACCATCTCCCACTCTGTTGTTCTTGTCTAAAAATTCAAACTGAAATATGGCACATGAGGTTACATTGCTGCTGTACAGTTGAAAGGGAATCAATTTTTTTCTGAAACCAGAAAACTTAAAATTTCATTAATTATTTCAAATAAATGGATCACAAAGGTGGAGGAGAAGGGGAAGAGAGGAAGAGGAATGCAATTCCATACCAAGCAATCGTGTGTCCATTGTGCCAATGAACTTGTTAGAGAACGGTTCTTTTGCACCTCATACTATGTAGTACAGGTTATACTTATTTAATAAATAAACCTTACTTAGGGCCAGGTGCTTTACTTAACCTTCACAGCAACCCTGTTCACTAGATAGTATTATGCCCATTTTAAAGATGAAGACATTAAGGCAGAGAATACACAAGTAACTTGACCAGTATCACAGTATGTGGAGCAGCTGAATTTGAATGGGGTGTCAGTGCTAAATTCCAACGTTTCTCACGTCTGTTGACTTTGCCTTATGTTAACTTCTTGCTGCATTTTTCCATGACATCTTGGTTTTCCTTTTTGGTCCCATATTACCACACTTGGTCCGTATGATTTAGGTGGACTGATTCTACATCTGAGTCTAGATACAGGACCCATGTCTTTGATTTTACTACTGTATCCCCAGTAACCAAAACAATGCCTTGTGTATGCTTAGCATTATCCAAGTATTGGTTAAATAAAATGTAGGCCCTTAATAAATTTTTGTGAAGCAATATAAAGGCTGCTAGGCCAATTTTCAGTTCAGATAATACTGGCAGGTCTTGTGGAATCTTTCTGGGATTTTTGCAGGGTTTTCTAGGGAGGAGGATCAGTCTTTTTCATTGGCATTAGAAACAGGTAATGTGTCACTAGATAGGTGCTGGGGTTTCAGTTTGTCAGGCCTGGGTAAAGAAACTGCCTGAAAAAAAGACCAACAGAGAAAGAAAAAAATATGAGTATTTTTTGTTTGTTTTTTTGCAGGAGGTTGAAGGTAGGTAAGAGAAACAGGTACTTGATGATGTGATGGAATTCTTTTATCCAGCTATTCCTAATGTCTACTTCCCCTGGGACTCTTATGTACATGAGCCAACATATTCCCATTCGTACAAAATCCAGATGAAATTGAATATCTTTAATATGTAATATTTTCTGTATAAGCTAAACTCTATAAATTCTTATTAGGCCCATTTTAAAACAATTTTCATAAGATCTTTTTTTTTAATTTTTATTTCAGCGTATTACAGGTATACAAATGTTGAGGTTTCATATATTGCCTTTGCCCCACCTGAGTCAGAGCTTCAAGCATGTCCATCCCCCAGATGGTGCACACTGCACCCATTAGGTGTGAATATACCCATCCCTTCTCCCTGCCGCCCAACCTGCCCAACACCCGATGAATGTTACTACTATATGTGCACATAAGTGTTGGTCAGTTAAGTCAGCTAATATCAATTTGATGATGAGTATATGTAGTGCTTGTTTTTACATGCTTGTGATTCTTAAATGGGCTCCCGCTCTATCCAGGTTAATACAAGAGGTACTATATCACCATTGTTTTTTGTGGCTGATTAGTACTCCGTGGTATATACCACATTTTATTAATCCACTCATGTACTGATGGGCACTTGGGTTGTTCCCACATCTTTGCAATTGTGAATTGTGCTGCTATAAACATTCGAGTGCAGGTGTCTTTTTTATAGAATGTCTTTTGTTCATTTGGATAGATACCCAGTAATGAGATTGCTGGGTTAAATGGTAGTTCTACTTGCACCTCTTTGAGGTATCTCCATATTGCTTTCCACAGAGGTTGTACTAGTTTGCAGTCCCACCAGCAATGTATGAGTGTTCCCATCTCTTCATTGTGGATTTTTGCCTCATACATTTTCAGTATTATTTGAATTAACAATGAGCATGTCATTTTACAACTAGCAAGCAAACATACGACTTTATTCTTCCCATCAATTGTGACCCTTTTAACATTTACCAGAACTCTTTAAATCCTAACGAATGTTTGGAACTGTCCTCCCTCCGTCATTCCTCTTATCATGAAAAAAATTTCCTTCTTTGTCTAATAAAATATAGCTCATCCTAAATTCTTTAAAATTTCTCATAGACTGAGAGATTAATTTCAGATATTCCTATGGAATGTTTAAAAAGAGCTTATCTTCTTTTACTTTATAATATCTAACTTTTCTTTCCTATAATCCAGAAAATACTACCAATTTGCTTCTCTTTCTGGTGTGTATATTCTAGGCATAACATGCATTCTTGAATGCCATATTTTTAAGATGTAAATGGTATGGTTAATGGTGTATTAAATGCAAATATTGACTGTATCTCACCCTATGGACAAGTTGGGTGCTCTCATTTCTGGCACTGCCTCATGTTTTTCAATTCTAGAATGTAAATATTCAAAATTGTAGCATACATTAATAATGAGCTATACATCTATTGGTTTGCACTTTCATGGAATCAGAGATCCTAAAGCTATACAGAAGGGCAAAATTCTTAGTTTAATGGTTTTTTTTTTAAAGAAATACTTCTGTGTTTATTGCTATTATTTATGTTGAACGTAACATATATCTCATTTAAAAATAATAGCTTATATTCGGGTCAGCAGATACAATCCTAAGGCCAATTCTCCCTTGCTGCCCATGTTTTAAAATTGTTTTAATGGAACACGATCATATTCATTTAAGTATTGCCTATGGCTCCTCTCATGCTACTATGGTAGAATGAGGGTTTGCAACACAGACTGCATGGTTTATAAAGACTAAAACATTTACTCACTAGCTCATTTCAGAAAAAGTGTACCAACTGCTGTTTCACTTCTATTGTACAAACAGGATCTGCTCTGAAGCCGTCAAATATTTAGCCAAAATTCACACCTGGTGCAACTTGCATAGCTTGTCCTATAATCCAGGTTTGCCTAAATCAGACCGTTGCTCCTAAACACCTATGGTGACTCAAAGGTTGTCTATGCAGACTCAGCTGTCAAACAAAATGTCCCTGACACTGTCAGGAGCTATTAATTTGGTCTCCTCTGAAAAGGCTTTTTATTACTTAGCTCTGCTGTTCTTTTATTTTGTATCTTCCACTTACATCTAATGTACGTACTGATGTAAAATCAAGGATTCATATGGTTTTCTATTTTGAAAGTTTTATTCAGTCTGTTACCCTCAGACATAACTAAAATAACCGACTTTTTTGCTCTTTATCTCTTTAGGAGCGCCCGTGGGGTATTCTTATTGAAAGTTCAGTCACTTTTGAACCAGACAATTTAGTTGTCCGTGGTTACATCCCAATATCTTGCTATATTCAAAGGTAAGTATAGTAGACCACTGAGATAAAGGTTATCCACTTTGGTTGCCGGGTGTTCTGATGAGAGTAAAACTGTCGGACAGTCCTGTGGCCAAGTCTCCCCAGCTACCTGTGTTTTTAAATTGAGGTTGAGGTTGAGTATTGGGCCCACTTTGATGTACAGGGTCCTGCTTAGTCACATGAGTAGATCTGAAAAAAGTCAGTTGATTCTCTCAATGTATTTTCTAAGTAAGTAGCTGCAGGCCCCCTGTTTAAGTACTCACTGGTTTACTGCCAGTACTGTTGACTCAGAAGTCATCTTTCTTGTTCCAGACCCCACGTTCTCAACTCTGTTTTAAGTTACTCCTATAAACATCAAGAGATGCTGCTAATCCTTGGATTAATGTGTCAGGCACTGTAGATTTGAATGGATCGTGATTAATGATTGCTCATAAAGTCAGTTGATATGAAAACAAGTGGTTCTGAGTTTTATTGGCCATACACGTTTGGTATTGTTTGTTTATTCCCTTTAGCCAAGACTCAATGTGTAAGAGTTGAGGAATAGAGAAGTTGATTAAAACACCCTTATCTGGCTTCATTAAGGGGAGGAGAATTTTAGTGAGCCTGCTCACCCTCCTGTCGTAGGCCGAGAGCTCAGAACTGCGTGTCTCTGATCATTCTCTGTAGACGTCTGGGGAAATGATTGGAGATAGCAGAGCTGCTTCAGCCACTTATTCAGAGTTTCTGGTGTTTGACACACTCTTACGAAATCAGCTTTGGGCCCCAGTAGCATTTTCTGGGGTAATGGGACGTTCTGTTCAATATTCCTTTAAGAATTTTTTTTCTTCTGTGAAGTACAAATTTTTTGCCTAAGCTAGTTGATCTGGCATTCTATCACAACCAAAGTGATCTGCCTCATTTAGTTTATTTTTCGTACTTTAATCCCTTTTATACCCTCCCATAGTATATACATACATCTGAAGTCTATATATAACTTTTTTTTCCCCCAGAAGGTTTTCATTCAATTTTATGATGTTGAAAAGGAACAATAGCCATGAAAGGTCAAGGGGAGAAAAAAGCTCAACTTCACATCCAGAGTCATTTTGGTGAGTAGTTTGGCTTGGTACTATAAATGTTTTCTCATACACTTATGAGAAAAAGGTGAGGGTTCAACAGAGTGGTGACATATATCACACATTATGTACCCTGTGCTCATATAATTTCAGTTTAGGATCATGGCAACCACGAATTATTTTTTTTCAAACTTTATCATGGTGAGAACACTGAATGTGAGAGCTACTCCCAACAAATTGAAGTGTACAGCACATTATTGTTGACTACCAGGTACCGTGGCGTAAAGCAGATTTCTATACGTATTCATCTTGCTTAACAGAAAGTTTATGTCTTGCTTGGTAACTCGCACTATCCCCTGTCCATGGCCCCTGGAAACCACCATCCTGCTCTTTGATTCTATAGATTAGACTGTTTTAGGTACATCATATAAGTGGAAAAATGCAGTATCATTGGCTTATTTCACTTAGCATGATGTCCTGAAGTTTCATTCATGTTCTGACATTGCAGTATATCCTCCTTTTTAAGACTGAATGGTATTCTATTGTGTACATATGCCACATTTTTCAATCCATTCATTCACTGATAGACGCTCCGGTCCATGTCTTGGCTATTCTGAATAGCGCTGCAAAGAACACAGCGCTAGCATCTCTTTAAGGTGCTGATTTCAGTTATTCTGAAGAATTAAAGCCATGAACTCTTACGGAGATTAGGGATTATAACTGGCCTAAGCATTTCTCATTATTCTCTCAGGTAAAATGGAAATGTAGTTTTGCAGTTGAGCCCTTGAGAGCTATTTTGTTTTATCAATCCCAAACCAGCCAGAGAAAAATCTTTGACTGTAACATACATATGGATGGGATTGGGAATTGCCATGAAGGTGATAATTGGTATGTATGCTAATTTTAACACCAGCTTTTTGTTTTGTTAATTGAATCCCTGTGAGAGAAAAACCCGTTTTAAGCTATAAAAATGGCTCATAGCCTTTGGACTTCAGTATCCCGGATGTAATAGACCTTTTATTCTTTCTATATATCCACTGATGCTTTTAAATCAAAACTTGAGATATCCTTCTGTAAAATTTACAATTTTTTATTAATAATAGCTGTGTTGTCACAACTACAAGGAGGTTTCAGTCTAGGTCCAGTTGCTCATCACACAAAGATCCAATTATCAAGGCAACAAGGATTGCCAAGGAAGAAAGGAATTTTTAAGACAAGACGACAGACATCTTGTTGGGAAAATGGGAGAAGCTGCCCCAAATCTGTCTACACAACTGACAGAAATCGTGGGCTTTTAAAGGAGGGGCTACATGCCTTGGGGTAGGTCATGGTGTAACTAACAAGGGGCTACCTGCATTGGGGGCAGGTTGTGGGGGTGATGAATATTGTCAGGAGATCTGTGCAGGGGCCATCAGAATCTCAGCTCCTTTGTCTTGCAGAAAATCCACCATTTCTGGGAAATAGCTCAAAAGTTCCAGTAGTTAATTAAGGGAGAGGATTCTATAGGGGTCATTGATATTTGTTCATTGGGGGGTCAGTTACAGTTGTATATATAATGTATCATTTATGCTTGAATTATTAAAATATTGAATGGGTTCCAGAGTTTAAAATTGTTGCCCTCTTCTACCACGTTTCCCTCTTGTTGAGTTTCAATGATTTATTCATTATACAATATTTTCCGATTGGTGCTGTAAGACTTTCTTTTTTTTTTATTACAGGGATTTTTTTTTTTCCCTTGGTGGACCACATAAATTGCACCCTTCCCACTTAAGTGTAGGAAGTAAGCTATAAATTCTGAAGGGGGAAGCCACACTACCAACCCTGGTGCTCTGGCTGCCTGAGGATTGAGTTGCCTGTTGGAGGTTGGCTGAATGCTTACGGGCGTCATCTTTCTTTTTAAAGGAAGAATTTGCTCTGCCATCCATCTTTGTGAACTCTTTTGGAGGGGTGAAAAAGAAGCTTCCCCAGATTTTAAATTTGTAATGAAGGCATTTTAAATAAAGTTTTATATTTCTTAATAGCTATTTTCATTCTTCGAAAAAAGCTTAAATCCTGACGTATATGGCACTGCAGACTGCTACATCATTGCATTTCATCATATACTGCTCTGGGTGACAATTGAGTAGCTATTATGCTATAATCTAGTTCTCTTATTGATGACCATATAACTTCTAATGATATATATAAGATGAAAGTTCTCTCTATAACTGGTTGAGAGGATAGATTTTTCTATTCCCTTCTTCTATCTTCTTGTATTTTCTCTTTCTGTCCCTTTCCTCTAATTTTAAGTCAGTTTGAGAATTTAGGTTCATCCATCTTGCTCATATGAAAAAGCTGAACTTTAGAGGGAAAATAAGATTCCATTTGGTTTCAGCTTCATTTCTGCTAGCTTTGAACCGAAAGTAAATCTCCATTTTCCAAAAATCTTTATAAACCAGTAAAATAACTAGCAGCATTTGAAAAATCTTGAAAAATTATATGCTTTTAGATTAGGTCTCTTAACTATTTACTCTTCATATCTGAATTATGAATCTTGACAAAAGTTACAAGCGGGTCATAATAACAATATATTCTTTATTTCTGGTAAAGCTGTCAAAAACAGTCCCTTGGATAAGTGAGGCTGCCTTTGAATCTCTGCCTTTTTTTTGATTTAAACTACCAATCAGAGGGCGAGGGGTCCCTGCCTCATAGAGTTGACGAGAAAGTCCATAAATGTCTTAAATGCTGTTCTTTCTTGGGTAATGGAGGAAGCACATATATTCTCAATCCTATTTTCCACTCCACCCCGTTTGTCTTTCTAATAAGCTACAGAGACTTTACTGACACAGTATGGAATATATGTATTTCTGAATGTAAGAATGATTTTTATTTCAACTCATAAGAAAATACTTTTCATTCTATTTCTCTGGGGAGAAATGAAAGTATGACTGATTTCTACTAAATTTGAAAAGAATTTTGTTTTATCCAAGTTGCCATAATTCCTTCTATCAACAACTGTCCCACACATGTAAAGTATGTATCCTCCATACCTCAGTTCTTTTAAACTAAATGTTTCTATTAGACTTATGTTGATGAAATTTGAGAAAACCAAGAATAAAGAATTTCTACAAAATAGCTTTAAAAATAACACAAGAAAAAACAGGAGTTTCACAAAGAGGTGTTTTAGGGGACAATCCTTGATGCAGTACCTACTTGTTAATTTCTCCTTGTCAGCGCAGAATATTTATAGACCAAAGGATGACGCTCTAATCGCAGTGTATAAAATCAATTTAAAACTGAAGAGATTGCTAATCATAGTGCTAATCAGAGACCAGTTTATAAATTATCACATATTTACAAAGAAGAGTAGTATATGTAGAGAGAAGTTTTGCTCATTGTCAAAAAATAAAAATTCCTCTTTCATAAGCATGCTCACAATCTTGACAAACAGGAATCTTTCCAATTATTGTTAAGTAGAGATACAGATGTCCAAATTTCCGTTATAAATATACATTGAGATGTATCATTTATGAAAACACATCTATAAAGTATTAGAAAACTAAACCCAGCACATTAAGAAATACATCAGGGCAAGAATTCAAACAATGTTAAGCATTCTATTAAAGCATTTCATTACACAGACATTAAACAAGAAAGAATTTGTCATTGTTAGACACTTGTTTTGAGTAATTTACATGAATCAACCCTTTAATCTGTACAACAACCTGTTGAGCAATTAGATGTCAAGATGGTCAATTAGAAAGACAAGCCAAATTGAAAAGAAGTCTTTATTTAAGATGCAATACGTGGTGCTGGCTCCCTAGAGAGGAAAGGGCTAGGAGAGGATAGGTACTTCCACAAAGTGGAGAAAAGTGTCTCCAATGAATTCAGTGAGGCAAGAGTTACACGGACTACCCAGTGGGAGAAAGGGAGGAGAGGTTAGCTCCCTTCCTCCTTTCTCCCCCATATTCATGTTCTCAGGCCCAACACTGATATGTCCTATCAGTCAGGGGAATTCCTCCCTGTGGACTGAGACACAGACAGTCTGTCCTGTGTTACGGACAAGGATAGCGCCCTTGATCCAATGCCCAGGGAAGTGAACCCAAGTCTTCTGCTTGGATCATTACATGGTACAATAAAAATGTTTATTTAAAAAACTGATATCCATATTATGGTATATAAGGGCAAAGTGGCAGGGCCACCTTAAGGGAAAATGCTGGACTTGAGACCTCACATTGACGGTCATTATTTTTGAAGTCTTTGTAGGCAAAACCCATGATCTGTACCAGGTGGGTAAATGGAGAGACGGTTAGTGTCTTCCAGCCCTTGCTTTAGTAGGCACATAATTAAGAAAACAGGTAAGTATTGTCAAGTAAAATCCAGTAATATGGTCTTTGTAAATTTAATCTACTGTAAGGCCCTCATTCCCAAATATCTAAGCAATAGACAATCTAAAATAAAATCCAATTAATTTTAAAGAACATGTAATATAAGAAAAATATCTAGTAGAAAGAACTTTACCTGGAGGTTTCTGATGTTCACAGATGTAACTTTTTGCTCATTCTGTGTTACATCAATTCATAATCCTGGAGATCCATATAGCTAAATTTGACAATATTCATCAACTATTATTTTGCACTTAGGAGCTGAGACAATCTATATGACATGCTATGTAATTTCTAAGGGTAACTTATTAGGCTTTTATTTTTGAGATGAAGCTTTTTGGAGATGGGTTTCTGCCAAAATATGGGGCCAGGCGACGTTGTTATCCTTGTCCATTATCCCTTTTTCTTATGATTTTTCATTACTAGATTTAATAATCCCAAAATGCCCTTAGCAAATATTTCTTCAGCATCCTGGATATGTACACATTCATAATAAAATGCCTTTTGGGAAAGCAAAATTAAACCAGAAAGCAGTGTTTTTCCAAAGCTTGGCTCACAGGTGTGTGGATTTGTTTACATGAATCAAAACCTCCTGGTGCTGGTTACAAACACCAATTAGCACATCTTGTCCCAGGCCTAGTGGATCTGATTCATTGGTTGGGAGGTAGGGCATTGGCTTTTCTTCACAAGAACCGAGAGTGAATATCATAAGCCACATCTTCAACCAATTTGTAAATGATTCCTTGTTTCACTCACTCGGACCCCTCAAATCATCTTACAAAGATTTTTTTTTAACAGTCCAATAGACATATCAAATATTATGTAAGACACAGTTTCAGACACACCATATGCTTGGGGAAGAAGATGCAATGGTAGGAGGTACAGTCTAGAACCACTTTCCACATTGTCTTTCCTGATTTTTTGATTTATGATTGTAAGTTCAGCTGGGCAAAGGAAAAGCCAGCTGTGCTGAGGGGTTCTCAGTGCTTTCCAGAAAGATAAACCATCACCCACAGCTGAGGAGGCAGGTGGTTTATAAATACCTGTGGAGGCCCACATGCCTCAATTTCTTGTTTGCTGTGATACCTCAGACTGAGATACGAAGCGATGAAGGTCTTCTGCTTGTTAGGCGGGCTCCTCGCGCTTTGTGTGTTGATTCGTGGTCTTAATGCTTGTAAGAAAAAGAGGGAATTCTGGAGGTGGCATTTCTAAACAGTGGGGCTGCTTTTTTTTTTTTTTAAACATACTGTTGACTTTGGGTTTTTTTTTTTAATAACCTGGTGATCGACTGCTAATAACTAATGACTGATTATGAAGTTGCAGTCAGACGTGGTTTTATTTCTCCATCTTCACCACTGTACTTCCTCTTGAATCTATTCTATAAGCTGATCTCAAGATGCTGCTATTTTTTTCCCCTTACTTGCAAAGTATTTTCAGGTTCTTATTTTCTTTTGTCTGGAGACTCGCCTGTCACTTTGTTGAATGTGAAATACTTGCCGTGGATGGCAAAATCAGGAGAGACTGCCTGGTGCCTAGGAGAGAAGGTTCCTTAGGTCGCCATGTTCTGACCACGGGGTATGAAGTTTGGACAGAGTAGTCAGCTGTATTCAATTACAAATGATTCCATTTCGGAGCTGAGGCTCTGCATAGATTTTGTGTAGATTTTAATCCTGCTCTGCCACTTAGCAGCTATGTGGCCTTAAGTTCATCCATCTCTAAGTATGAGAGAATAAAATTGACTTCATAGAGATGCGCTGAAAAATAAGACCAAAAAACCCAAACTTGACATAGTTGGCAATTATAAAGTATTATCCTTGAAGTAACTGCAATATTTTATTTCAGAATTCTTTAGTTTCACATTGCATATCATATAATATTAATTAGCACAAATATTTTGATACAACATGAAACTTTAAATGGAAGCACATTATACATTTTTCCATCATGTGCAACCAAATATCAAAGCTTTTCTTACCTATCTCTCTACTTCAGCTCTATATCAGTTAGAAATATTTCAAAAATGTATTCATGAGTCATCCTGGCAAAATTCGAGTAATATGTAAAAAAAAACAGGTGGATATTTGGCTTATTTGGCTTAGAGCTTCCCAGGAAGTAGCTCCTATTTTTCCACATTTGATGAAGAAAGTGATTGACGTAGAGATTGAATAATTGACCCAAGATCTCACAGGGGGGAAATATACAAATAGAAACAAAATATTTTCACCGTACAGTTGGGATTTCAGCACAATTAATAGGTCAAAAAGTTTCCTGAGCTATTGTTTCGGGGACAGATATGCTATCTGTTATTTTTGTTTTTTTATTCTTTTTCAGCAATATCTGTAACCTGTAGTCACGCCTGGCTCTGTGTCAAAGTTAGACGAACGACTCTAATGAATAACATGCAACCTCAGCAACATGAACTCCGTCTAGGAAGTAGCTGCCCTGTAAACGTAGTTGACGCAGACACCTTTGAGTTCCTTTACCTTCTCAGGTTTTGTGGCATCAGGGTTCATGTAAGAATGGTTATTATTTCAACAAATAATACCTTCTTTGACTGTTTTAGTTCTGCATACTAATGACTAAAACTGCATTGCTGAAATTTAATTGTCAGTTGACTTTATAGCTCATGTAATACTGACTACTCTTCTCTTAAGCTGTCAGATTATCTCCACAGCAGAAGAGACATAGAACGTGGGACTTTAAAGACTATGTATTCCTTTACCTGCCTTCTGCCAACACATCTCTTTTGCCTCTGACAGAGTGATTTTATATTCTGCGGTAAAATCTAGCCTGAGAGAAACATTTTACTTTGAAATAGTACTGCGTATGTCCCACTCTTTCATTGCTGTTGACCTAAAATTTTGACCGAAATAGGGTATACTCGGTTATGTCACCGAAGAGAGGAATCAGTCTTTTCTGAAACCAGAAAACTTTTTTTTGTTCTTTTTTGCTTTATGTTAGCTTGTTGCCATGTTTGATAATGACAGCTTGGTTTTTTTTCCTTTTTGGAACCACAGCCTCACTTTTGGTAAAAATGATTTAAGTGAACTGAGTCTATTCCTGGCTCCAGGTGCCAGGACTCCAGTGTTTGTTTGCTGCTGTTTCTCTAGCACTGGGGAAAAAAAAGCCCAAGTTCTCAACTTAGCATATGGCTGACTCAACTGCCACATAAAAATGTTGATTAATACAATGTAGGAGCTCAAACATTTGGGAAATAAATGAAAAGGCTGTGCCAGTTTTTCACTTCAGAAAAATCATTCTAGGTTAAATAGAAACTTTATAGGGCTTTTGCTAGGATTTCTAGAGAAGAGCCTCACTCTTTTTCACTGGGGCTATAAACAGGTAATCTTTGAGCAGATAAACACAAGGTTTCCAATTGCCACCCCCGAAGGGAGAAACTGCCTGAAAAAGAGGACAACTCAGACAAAGGAAATGACATAAAGTTGTTAGAAGAGGGAGTGAAACAGGGTTCTGGTAAGGTGATTTATATTCTATTATCCGCCTATTCCTAATGTCAAATTGCCCTGAGACTCCCAGGTACATGAGCCAATATATTCCTGTTTGTGAGAAATCCAGATGGAAATAAACTTTGTTACTGTATAGTAAATATTGCCCTGTATAGTGTTCAACCCTAAAAATTCTCACCATGGCCATTTTATTTGCTCTTGGACAATCCGAGGTAGTGGCAAACATTCTTGAATGGCATCCTTCCTAGATGGTAAATGGTACACTTAAAGTGAATCATGTGCAAATACCGACTACACCTGAATGCGTGGAAGAGTTTAGTGCTGTCATTTTTGATGGTGCCTTATGTTTTCAATTCTAGAA
This sequence comes from Lepilemur ruficaudatus, assembly GCA_963574885.1. NCBI lineage: Eukaryota > Metazoa > Chordata > Mammalia > Primates > Lepilemuridae > Lepilemur > Lepilemur ruficaudatus. The sequence goes on along the minus strand of CAUYRT010015474.1, from coordinate 3,954 downwards.
TGTAAGTATTCTAAATTGTGGCATGGAATTAGGTGCATGCTCATTGGTTTGCACTCTCCATGGAATTCACTACTCTGAGGGTAAATGAATGGGCAAAGTTCTTTCAGTTGTTTCTCTTTAGAAATATTTCTGTGTAGATTGTTACTTTTGTTGAGTGTACTATACCCTCTATTACAAATAATGGCTTATGTCTATGGTTGACAGCTATAGCCAAGGGTCAAATCCAGCCAGCTTCCTATATTCGTAAATTTTTATTGAAACAAAGCTAAGTCATCTAGTAGTTGTTTATACTTTTATACTATTATATTAAGGCAGAATGAGTATTTGTGACAAAGACAGTATGGTCTGCAAAGACTAAGATATTTACTTTCTGCCTCATTTTAGAAAACTTTGCCAACTCCTGGTTTATATAATATTACCTCTGTTTTACAAATGGGAAAGATGTAAGCTTCTCTGAAGTTGTTATATATTTAGCCAAAATTCACACTCAGAGTAACTTAGGTCTTCCTAAATCAGACTCTGACTCTTAAACAAATGTGGTAATCAAAAGTTGTCTATGCAGATTCAACTGCCAAAAAAATTACAATGCCCCTGATACTACGTCAGGAGCTGTTAGTCAACTAAAAGCTATTTTATCACTTAGTTCCTCTGTTCTTCTATTTTATATCTTCTCATATTTACTTTATATCCTAACGTAAAAATGATTACCTTGTTTTCACATTCTGCATTTTAAAAATTGAATTTGAAACCATTTGAGAGAGATAAGATAACTGATTTTATACCCTTTATACCTTTAGGAATTCCCACCAGGTATTTTTATTGAAAGTTCAATCACATTTGAACCAACGAATTCAGACTTTATTATCTACATCCCAGTATCATGCTATTTTCAAAGGTAAGTGTAGTGGACTACTGAGATTAAGGTTATTTAACATTGCCTTTGCCTGCCAAGTGTTCTGATCAGGAGAAAACTTCTGACGGAGTTCTCCAAACTTTCTGTTGGAGAATATGCTGAGGCTGAGCATTGGGCCAAATTTGAACTAGTGTTATGTTTAGTTCTGTAAATAAATCTAAGAAAAGTTCAGTTGTTGGTTCTCTCACTGTTATTTTCTGAACAAGTAGATGATGCTCAGTTAGTATATGAGAATTCAAGTCTACAATCAACAAAGATATCACAGCAGAAGGTTTTTGTGGATAAACTTTCCTTCGGAGTTGATTTTTGTTGGTACTGACTGCCCCATACTGCATCACCCATGGCTATTAGAAGAGCTCTTGAATTCTTGTACAAACCATACCACCTTTGTGTAGATGTGGGGAGGAGCCAAGAGATTAAAAATCAGTATTTTTATGAAATTTTAAAAGCTAGCACTGAGTCAATCTCTGGTGATTTACTATGGGATGTAAAAATCAAGACTTGCTAATGACCCCCGTTCTTTTTCCTTATTTGAGAAACTCTTCTGCAATAAGATAATGAAGCCAAAGAGCCTACTAATGCAGGCTGGAGCAGTTCCACTTGTGGTCAAAGCCCTGGGTGAATTGTTCACAAGGCCCAGTTACATGTGTGTTCTCTACGCCCACGGAGTTTTAATTCCAACCCATTTTCTGAACAGTCTGGCCTCTTTGGAGACACAGAGCTAAATGGCTATATTTATCTAACAATTACTGATGTCAGCTGTGCTGTGTGAAATCTGCTTTTCTTATGCTTTAACAACATCTTTGGTCCTGCTCTGAAGTGAAATTAGTCAAGTCAGGTCCATACTGTCAACGTTATATTAAAATTAGGTTTCCTTTAAGACTCCTAATTCTGCACACAAAGGATTTGGAGAAGGTGGTTTACCATAATCTTGAGTACATTTTCCTCTGTTGCTTTTACCATCATGCCTTGTTGGACTATGACCAAGGATAGAGAGAATCACAAGTATCTCATGGTCACCTGGGACAAGTGTGGTCCATTTCTAGTCATACTGGCTAGGTAATCATGCCGTCACTCTGAAGTGTTTCTCAAATCACGGTTGGATGAGTGTGTTAGAGGCCATAGCAGGGGGCAGTCATCACAACTGCATGTTTCCTGATGGGACGATCTAGAGCAGGCTCACTTCTTCCATACAACTGCCACCATAGACCTCCACCCAACCTCCCTGTTCTGTCGTGGTGGTGGTTTTTCATTCTAACATCTTGGTTTTGGGGGTGCCCTCACAGTTGATAGGTATTCTTGGGTGATATCCTAGAAAAATAGCTAGAACTCTGGTACCTATGGGGAAATTAGTATTCATACTACAGTGCGTGGTGGGAGAATATGTTCTTCCACTCTGCTGCTTTTTCTCCTCCTTGGTGTCTCACATGCCAGTCTACTGCATAAGCAGAAAGCCACTCGGGAAGAAGATGTCTGTCTCCTGCTGAAGGCACCCGCAAGGTTGGAAAACTTGACTTAAAACACATCCTTATTTGGCTTCATTAAGGGAACAAGAATTCTAATAAGCCCGCTCACCCATCTATCACAGGCTGGGAACTCAGAACTGCATGTCTCTAATCATTCTCTGTAGATGTCTGGTTAGATGACTGGAGATAGCAGAGCTGCTTCAGCCACTTCTTCAGAGTTTATGATATTTGACACTTCTATGAAATCAGCTTCACGTCCCCAAAGTAAATTCTGGGTAATGGAAAGCTGCATTCTGCATTCTGTTACATTTTTCTTTCTATTTTTGCCTAAGCTAGTTGATTTAGCATTCTATCACTTACAACCCAAAGATCTAATTGAGTTTCTTTCCCCAAACTTCAACTGTTTCCCCATCCCCAAATGTTTCATATACACGAGGCTCAAATCTGGTTTTTTTCTCCTGTTCAGAAATTTTCCAAAGATCTGGATGCCGAAAAGCAGAGAGAATACTAGGCATGAAAGCAAAAGGCAAGTGGGACAGAAGTGCTCTTTATCACGTGAAGTTGAAGACTTGGGAATCTATCCAAGAGTATCCTATAGGTAAGAATATTTTGAATTGGTACCGTAAATGTTTATAGTACATTTATTCAAAAAGGCTAGGTTTCAGTAAAGCATGACATATATCACACTTTGTGTACCACATGCCATATGGTTTTAGTTCAGGATCATTGGGAATTTTGCATTTTTGTGGTTATTGGGGATATATTTAATCTTAGCATTTCTCATTCTCTCACGTAAAACAGATTTGCACTTTTAATCTCAATAGCTATTTCATATTATCAATTCTCTCCAGCCAGACGAAAAATATCTCTGGAGTCTACAGCATAGATATCTAATGAGATTGTGAATTTCCATGAAGATGGTAATTGATACACATGCCAACTTTAATATCAGCTTTTTGTTATGAAAGAACTAAATACTTGCAGGAGAAAACTCTTTTTAAATGACTCATAACATTTATTCAAATAGTCTATATCCTTTGGACTTTAGTATGCCAGAGGGACAGACCTTTATTTTTCCACATATCAACTGATCCTTATAATTCAAAATTTGAGATATTATGCTTATGTAAAATTTATAAACATTTATTCACTAAACATTAATAGCTACATACATATAGTATATATAGTATCTGTTATAATTGAACAATTAAAATATTCTAATGGCTTCTGGGGTTTAAAGTTGATGCCTTCTGTTCCTACGTTTCCACCCTGTTGAGTCTCAAAGGTTCTTTAGTTTCCCGTCAGCACTACAATGTGACTGCTTCTTTTTCGTCCTTACAGGAACAACTTTGCTTTGTTGGGCCACCAAAATTTTATACCTTCTTGTTAAATGGAGGAATTAAGCTATCAATTCTGGGTGATGAAGCAACCTTACTTATCCTGGTACTCTGGTTGCTTGAGGATTTCACTGCCTCTTAGAAGTTGGACTAATCTATGGATATCGTCTTTTACTGTTTCAAATATCTTTTTAAATGAAAAATTGCTCTGCTGTGCATATTTGTAAACTCTTTGGGT
>CAUYRT010015473.1:0-18810 GCA_963574885.1 Lepilemur ruficaudatus | reverse complement strand
ATGGGCCCCACTTGTACTCGCCATCAAACTGGTATTGACTGATTAACACTATGGTGCTCAAACGGTGAGAGCGATCACTAGGGAATTGGGGAGTGGGGGGTAAGCCCACGTCTGAGCGACGTGGTGGGCACTGTGGAGGGGTGGGACATGCTTGAAAAGTAGTTGGAGAGCGAAATTAGGGGTCTCAATGGGGAAAGGAATTCCTCTAAAACTGATTTATGTGATTAACTGTATATCTCGGTAAATTCACTGAAAATCATTTAATTGTACACTTAAAATGGAGTAAAGGCATGACATGTAAAGTATACTTCAATAAAGAAAAATAATTCATTCAATTTTAAAAAAAAGTTTAGTTTATTATAACTCAAATAAGAAGCAGTACAATTAATCAAAGTATGCACCTAAACTATTGAAAGTTTTGCCATCTTAACAGTAGCTTGTTTATGCCAGCAGGGAAGAAATCTGGAGAGCAAGTGGAGATGAAATCGTGAAAGGCGTTTTCCACAGCTTGTTGAGAATTGAATATTTTTCCTTGCAAGAAGTGGTCCAAAGCCTGGAAGAAATGGCAGTCAGTTGGTGCAAGATCTGGCAAATACAGAGGATGACAAAGAGTTTCGAAGTTCAGCTTCTGTGTAGTTTGAGCAGCGTTTGAGTGACATGTGGTCAAACGTTGTCTTGCGAAAGGATTGGCCTGTCTCTATTGACTGAACTCAGCTGCTTAATTGCAAGCATCCTCATCATTTTGTCCAGTTGCTTGAAGTAGACATCCTCTGTAATCGACTGACCAGGTTTCATGAAGCTGTAGTGGATAATACCAGTGCTGCACCACCAAACACACACCATTAGCTTTTTTTTTTTTTTTTACAAATATTCAGTTTTGGACTGTGAGTTGGCACTTCATCTTTATCCAACCATTGTGCCAACTGCTTGAGATTGTCAAAAATAATCCATCTTTCATAACATGTAACAATACATTGTAGAAATGGTTCACCTTTATGGTGTGACAGCAAAGAAAGGCAAGCTTCAAGACGATTTCTCTTCTGATGCTCATTTACTTCATGTGGCACTCATCTATCCAGCTTCTTTACCTTGCCCATTTGTTTCAAATGGTCCAATATCATTCAAGAATAGTAACATCAAACCTTGCTGCTAATTCCTGTATAGGTTGAGATGGATTTGCTTCCACTACAGCTGTCACCTCACCATTATCTACCTTGGTCTCAGATCTCCCACGTGGCTCATTTTCAACGTTAAAATCACCAGAATGGAACATCTCAAACCATCATCATTCATTACTGACATCCTTCCCAAACACTTCCTTCATATTCTGAGCTGTCTGTGCTGCATTGGTTCCACAATGGAACTCATATTAGAAAATAACATAATTTTGCCCCACTGATTGCTATAGTGAGAACCTGACAATATCCAGGTGCTGAATATGCTTTGAGCAGGTGCAAAGGACAAGTGATAATGAGATCTCAAACTGAACTACATTTTGTTTTATTTTTACAAAAGCCATATGTCACTCTTTCCCCAGAAGTTATATTTGTAAAGCAGGTAAAAGCTGCTTGTTTTTTAGTGATTTGTGTTTAGAGAATTTTTTTTTTGTAGTGAATTCATGTCTTTTTATAGTCTCATGTTGATGCAATTGCTATTCTGTGTCCATTCTTCTCTGTCTAGTTTATCAGAGTATAGTATATCAGTATAAGCCCAGTAATTACAAGTTTTGTTTTTGGACATATAATAAACAATATATATTATTATAGCAGCAGGACCACATACAGAATATTAGACATCAGTTAGTGCAGGCCAGCAGCAAGGTCTTGTGTGACAGGTGTCTATCTCAATCAAGCTTTTTTGTTGCCAACATTCTCAGTGACTGCAAAAGCTGGAGAGTTCTCAAAAGCTTATGGCAACAAAAAATATACTTTATCATATCCCAAATTCACAGCAGCCTTCCCTATGGTTAACAAAGTCAGAAGCATGAATTCATTGGTCTTTGCCATAAAGCAGCAAGGTCCCATGGATTTCTAATTGATTCTTAGAGATAGGATCCACTCCATAAGAAAAAATAGAGTCAGAATCTCATACCTCCTTTCTTTTAAGAAAAATAAACCACAAATAACTACTATTTGGGAAAGCATAATGGCCTATGTTTCTTTCTGATGCAATAATGTAATTTGTTACATTTTACAACTAGTACTACACCTTGGTCCAATATTGAGGTTACCAAAAATTATTCCAAGTGCTCTGAAATGCTAAAGTGTTCCATATTACTTACTCTTTGTGGGAAAACTGGAAGCATTCAGCAGCATCCTGACTTCTTCCTAATTTCCCACCTTTACTCCAAATTCTGGGCCCATATAGGAGCAAGCCAACTCTTCAGTAGAACCTTCAACTTGTCTGAGAAGATATCACAGAAAGAGGCTCTAGAAGGGCTAGAATTTGACCTGAAGGATCTGGTGCAGGTGTGTGTGTGTGTGTGTGTGTGTGATGACAAAATAAACAGAATAATTTCTATATCTCAAATTCTCTTTGGGCTATTTGGAGTTCCTGTGTTAGTTGAATTTTAGAGTATTTTTTAAACCTGAGGAAAATAAGATTTGAACCTTTTGCTTCTTATACAGGATGCAAATGAGGTCAATAAGAAAAAAGCAAGGGAATATTTGTGACTTAATAGAATGTCAGCCAGGTGTGCTATTATGAGATGCTACTCACATAGGGAGAGTTTGATCCTCTGTTTCAGCAGCACAAAATACAGGGCTCAGCCACTGGCATTTTAGAATCCCTTGTTGAGAATCAGTAAGTCCATGACATGCACTTGCTGGTCATATTAGGAATTAGACAAGAATTTAATTTATATCTGAAATTATGTCCATCACGCATGTTAATTTTAGGTGCTGAGAACATTCTCAGAGAGAAATAGTCACTATTAAAATTCAGACTTAATTCTTGCCACAAGTCAAATGCAAAACAATACCTTGTCTTTTATTTAAAGGGTCATTGTAATTCCTAGAAAAAAAGTGAAACTCTGGTTATGGCTATGCTTCCAAAATTACAACATCCACAGACCAATTAATGTTCCTTCATAATAGTCATAGACCATTGATTTATTTAACATTTTATAAAATGATCACAATATTTCTGAAAATAATTTTATTCTTCACATTTTGAAGAAAGGGATGAAATTATTTTGTTGTTTTACCAAGGAATCTATATCTAATTTTTTTTTTTTTGGAAACAAGGGTCTTGATATGTTGCCCAGGCTGGCCTCCACCTCCTGGGCTCCAGCAGTCCTTCCACCTCAGCCTCCCAAGTAGCTGGGACTATAGGAAAGTACCACCATGCCCCCCTTTTATCTAGATTTTTATTAGATAGCATGAGGTGGTGTTCATGTTCTGGTTAATTGTTCTTCTTAGATTTCACTTCTACTAAATTAAAATGTCCTAACAATGATAGGTTATTATTGAGAATAAACATCAAAGAAGAATTATAAGTATATTTCTCAGAATTGAAGGACATATTTTTTATATAGAAAGGACCAGAATAATCAGAACAATGAATGACAGAACGCATATGTAGGCAAAGCATCATAATAGTTTTCAATACCAGGAATGAAGAGAAGACTCCGAGTTTTCAGAGAAGGAAAAAAATAACATAACACAGGATCAAAAACCAAAATTAAAATTTTTAGCCATATCATTGAGAACTGAAATACAGTGGCACAATAGTTTCAAAATTTTGAATCAAAATGGCATCCAATCTATAATTTTATTCTCAGCTAAACTGTCCATTAAGTATCAGGCTAAAGTGAACACTTTTTAAAGATACACAAATGTTTTTCAAATGTACTTTTCACATACTCATTCTCAGCAATCTCTTAGCAGTTATGCTCCAGCAAAACAATGGAGGAAATGTCAAAAGAGGAAAAGCCAGGGTCCAGGAAATAGGAGGTCAGGATCAAGATAGACAAGAAGGAAATACTCAGAGTAACAGTGAAGAGAAGTTCCATAATGATGGCTTAGTGCCAGGCCTATAGAACCTCTAGTGCAAACTGGAAGACAGAATTCTCCAGAGACTATATCTTTAATGCATTTTTGTAAGAGATTTATTAGTAAATAATTCACATATCATACAATTTACACAGTCACACTTTTAAATATAAAGTTGTGCAACTGTAACCAGAATCCATATTAGAACATTGTTATCTCCCCCAAAACACATCCTATAGTCACAGCTCCTCAATCCTGCTACCCATCCTAGCCTTAGGCAACCAAAAATCGCTATAGATTTGCCTGTTCTAAATATTTCAGACAAACTGAATCATACAATATGTGGTCTTTTGTGATTGAATTCTTGCACTCAGGGCAAGGTTTATCTATGTTGTAGCATGTTTCAGAATTTCATTCCTTTTTATAGTTGAATAATATTCCATTGTATGGGTATATTACATTTTGTTAATGCATTCATCTGTTGATGAAGATTTGTATTATTTCCACATTTTGACTATTATTACTAGTGTTGTCAGGAACATTTGTGTATAAATTTTTGTTTACATATATTTTCATTTCTTTTGGTTATATAAAGGAGTGGAATTGCTGGGTCAAATGATAACTTTATGGTTAGCTTTTGAGTAACTAGAAACTGTGAGACTGTCTTCCAATGTGACTACACTATTTTATATTCCCATAAGCAGTAAATGAGGATTCTAATTTGTCTGCATCACACTGATATTTGCTACTGTCTGTGTTTTTGATTACAGCTATCCTATAGAGTGTGAATCTCTGTGATATAGATTTGCATTTTCCTAATAACTAATAATGTTAAACATATTTTTATATACTTGTTGGAAATATATGTATCTTCTTTGAAGCATAATCTCTTGGTCTTTTTATTATTGAGTTGTAAGATTTTGTTGTTGTTGTTGTTCTTGTTTTTGAGACAGGCTCTCACTCTGTTTCCCAGGGTAGAGTGCAGTGGCATCATCATAGCTCACTGCAACCTCAAACTCCTGGACTCAAATGATCTGCCTGCCTCAGCCTCCTGAGCTGGAACTACAGGTCTGCACCACCATGCCTGATTAATTTTTCTATTTTTTATAGAAAGAGAGTCTCACTATGATTCTCAGGCTGGTCTCAAACTTCTGGTCTCAAGCAAGATTTTTTTTTATGTATTCTAAAAACAAGTCTCTTATCACATATAAAATATGCAAATATCTTTTGTCCTTCATTAGGTTGATTTTTTTCACTTTACTTATGATGTCCTTTGAAGTACAAAACTCTTAAATTTTGATGAAGTGTAATTTATCTATTTTTCTTTTTTGTCACATACTTTTGGGTCATATCTAAGAAACTATTGCCACATCCAAAATCACAAAGGTTTCCCCTTGTTTTATTCTAAGGATTTTGTTGTTTTATCTGTTACTTTCAAGTTTTGATGAAGTTTTATTTAATTTTTGAATATGATATTCTTTTTAATATATTAAAGTATATTTGGCAGACTCTTAAAGAGTTTGGGAATTAATTATTGATCCCTACATAGAAAATGAAAATAAAAAATAAGGCATTATAACTAAAATAGAAAAAATTTAAATGTTGCACAAAAATGAAGTTAACAAATAATATGTCTCAGCTGTGAAAGTCAGTTCATTTTAATATTCTAAATACTGATATTTATTTAAACAAAAAGAATAAAATAACTATGTTGTGAGAAGGGGAAGGGGAAAAGAGAGCATGTATAAGACAGCTAAACTCCCATCTTCTGATCAGGAAGTAAGTTTATAACACCTACAGTTGGAAGGAAAAAAGCAATAAAAAGCGTTTTACACATGTTATTTAGAAAATGAAGGTAAATAAATAAAGTTATTGCTTCTTTGGGATATAAAACTTGGCTGTGGAAGGGTAGAGTCAGAAGACGTGTATTTTGCATTATACATTCTATTGTTTGATTCTTAAACTATGTCTATGTTTTAATACACAAAACACAATTTTTACTGACTAAAAATGAACTTGAGGCATAGTGTGAGTGTTAATACTATCTGATTTCCATGAGAAGAGAAACCTCAATGCCAGTATACAGACTTGCGTGGAAGTATCTCATATCACTCTATAGAGTTCAGAGAGTTCTATATATGTATATATCAAATATGTACCCAGAAATAACATAGCTATTGCTCAGAAAAGAGTACATTCAGTAATGCATTTCTCATATGACAGCTCAGTGGCACAAGACAGTATTTTAACTTGAAAGATAGTGTCAAATTGTTTCCCATTCCTTCCTTTGTTTGCCATTTGGCTTTGAAAAATATTTTAACCTTGTTACTACATTTGGATGTAGTTTTGAAATATGTCCTAAATATGTTGCTGATTTCTTTTCTCAATAAATGAAGACAAAGATCAAATATTTAAAAAGAGTCAAGTTTACTAACTGTTCTATTTTCACTAGAATTTTGTCTTAAGAAATCATGTCTTATTCTCAACATTTATTTCCATGGTCACTCCTTTGATCTAAGGACTTTAAATATCTCTCTGTATATATTTGCTAAACATAATATATATATATATATCAGTCAAAAATGCTTTACTTATGGACCATTTAAAAAATTCATTAAGCTCACAAAAGCTGTTTGTTCTTGACTTCCAAATGATGATAAGTATATATAGCATTCTCCAAAATGTATTTCAAAATAGATGTACCAATTGTTTCCTCCACTTCATTAAATTGGAATGTAACTGGAAGTACATATCTTCATTTGGGTTCTACCATAATAGTAATACATGTACTAACGTCTTCATTAGATAAAATTAATAGATGGGGGTGAAGGAGCAAATATTCTTCATTCATGTATTTGGACTGAGTTTTGCATGTGAGGTTCTTAATTCAGTTTTGACTTTCTAAGGCAACTGACTCCTTAATGCAATGAGCCACCAAATACTCTAGCCTGTGAAGTTAGGAAACACATCTAAGGTCAGAAAAGCATTTATTTTCTTTTTCCAGCTTTCAAACTGAGATTTTGTTTTTAACATTCAGAAAGCCACTTTCCCATTAAAAGCTCTTTTGTGATTCTTCTTATCTATGGTTTTTCTTTTGGTGTGCCTTCTCTCCAAGAGTTGCTTTAAAAATCTTTTGTGGGTGCCTTAAGGAGCACACCTCAATGTAAAATTTGATTGTCAGAAGAGCTCCTGCAGTCACAGAGAAGCTACCGTAGCTACACAGGATGTCAGCCACAATTTTGCTGCAAGCTGATTATGATATATCAATATAGTACTTTCCAGGATCAGTATTAAATAATCCATTATTAAAAAGAAACTTACACATTTATAGTGCTGAATTCATACTAAATATTGCCACTTTCTAAAATTATCAAGGTGGGAATAGCTATGGCTATTTCAAAGCTACTCTATTTTAAAAATACAATTAAAGTGGCTATGCAAAGATTAGCACTTGTCCAAATATACATTTTTTAAAAATCAGGAATTTACAAGAGCAATTTTTATCAGCTAACTTTAGACTTTCAGCTGGACATCAATCTTGGTTACAAATAGCTTGGAGACCAATCATGCCTAATCTTGTTTAATAGTAAAGCAAAAAATCATTTTTTCTTAGAAATATGGATGGGGGGAACACTCAAGAAAGTGCATAAGATTTGGAACCGGATTTCTGACAATCAAAGAGGTTGATGCCATATGACATGGTGACAGTACCTCTAACAGTAAATTTGATTCTGAATCTAACTGGTTAAACTTTAAAAATTTGAAACAGTTACAGATTCATAGGAAGTTGCAGAGATATCATAGTTTTCATTCATATTTTACTCAGTTTCCTCAATTGTTCTATCTTAAGTACAGTACAACATCAAAACCAGGGATTTGACATTGTTATAATGTGTGTGTTCCTGAATGAAACAGAATTTGGTTGGAAATCTTTTTTTTGTTTTTCCTCAGCAGTTGCACCACTTCCTTTTGGTTTCTAGGATTGATTTCTGTTTAAAAATCCACTGTCATTCCAATTGCTTTTCCTCTCTCCTTATTGTGCCATTTCTCCCCAGTTCTGTTCAAAACTTTCTTTGTGTTTGGTCTTCGGAATTTTGACTACGATGTGTCTTGGGGTGGATGTTTTGGGTTTATGTTGCTTGGGATTCACTCAGTTTTCTTAATGTGTTGGCTTACGTTTTCTGCAATAATTAGAAAACTTTAAGCCACTATTTTTTCCGATACTTTTTCAACCCAACCCTTTTACAGCTCTCTTTCTGGGATTCTGATGAGACACACATGTTGTATTTTTTGTATAGTCTCATTTGTCCCAGAAATCGTTTTATGTGTGCAATCTATTTCTCTCTGTCGTTCAGATTGAGTTAATATCTATTGTTTTATCTTGAAGTTTACTGACTCTTTCTGTCCTTTCCATTCTGCCATTGAGTGTGTATAAGTATTATTTAAATAATTTGATAATCAATATATTGTGTTCCAATGACAGCAAGCAACTACTGTTGCTTTGATGGTAAACAGAACAATATAATCATGCTTCTCCTGTTACACTATGCTTAGAGTCTCAAAAACTTTTAAATTTATACAAAATAGCTGGCAATTAAGTGTATAGTCAGCCATTTGCAACCAGAATCCCCTACACACTCAAGCTCCCAAATGGTCCCTTAATTCCAGTTTAAAATTTTGCCCAAAATGTTACTTTTCAGAAACATTTAAACACTATAGGATATGAACAATTCATGCTATGAAAAGTTTACAATACCCCTACTAGTTGCCTTCAAATAATTGCTTCTAACCTGTTCCTCACAGGAATACCTTGCCCCAGAATTTAATTCATATTGTGCTCTGTAGCAGTCATTAATATCTCCTAAGGGTTTTCATTTTAATATAATTGCATGTGCTCTCATAATTATTTTCAGTGAAACCATAAAGCATAATAACAATATGTCCTTTGTTAATATTTTTGAGTTAATAAATGTTGATAGCATCTAAGAAACCCAATAAAAATACTAAACTTAGATAAGTTAAAAATAAATTACACAATTTTTTCCATTCAAATTTGCTATAAACAGCATTTTCTTATTTTTAAAAAGATGCAATATATCCACATAGTGAGGCGTAAACATACAAGATAAATACATCTATAACAAATCTGCAAATGTTTAAATATTCGGTATGTGTTTAAAATGTGCAAACTATGTTCCGTAGTTATTCAATAAAGTTACTGACATTTCAGCAGTACTTCAAGACCATGGCAGCTTAATAATTGAAGATTCCAAGTTTCCAGTGCAGCACACATTAAGGGGTAAAAGCAGAAGCAGCAACATCCCTTGGATGCAACAATGTATGGTTAAAACTGAGTGAGTTCCCTTATGGGAGTAAAATGAAAGCCTCTTGCTTTTCTTCCTATAGAAAAGACAAGACTGGGGCAATAAGTTTGTCCTTCTTAAATTTATTAATACCAAAATCCTTAAGAAAACAGACTTGTAGTTAATGCTAATATCATGCTACATATATATACAGCAATGGTAAATGTCAAGATTTAGCAAGAAGAGTGCTCAAATAAAAGGCACTTGACAAGTATTCATTTATCCTACGTTGAGTATTTGCACTTACTATTTTGTTTAATGAACTCCATAAAAGCCATCATGTGGAGTTTGTTCTTCTCAAATAAAATCAGTTGTCTCTAGGAACTCTCAAGTTAGATTAATATAGCAAGCTTTCCAAATGGGGTAGCCTAACTCAAAAATTATAGTAAAAATTTGTTGTGCAACTCAATCAGAACTAGTAATAATCAAAGTTCTAAAAATAGCGCCTGAGTAGAGTTCATCACTTACACCAGAGTGTCCTCAAGAAGCAATCTGGCCTCAAGTATCTGTCACTTTTATGACTAACATTAATAATATTTGACATTTTAATTATATTAGGGATGGAGTAAGTTGGTGGCAAGTAAACCCTGAATGTTCACTCAGAGATAAATCAGACAAACAAATGGGAAAGCATCCAGAGATACAAAGATAGAAAGGGATATTTTCTCAGTTCAAATTAATGGCAAAATTGAAATTATTATAGAAGAACCTAAGGTATATTCAACTCTGTCTTCCTCCAGAACACGAGCTATCCCAGCTGATTATATTGTTTGTGTGCCACATGATTTTACAAGTCCATCAGCAATGGACATTTATGAAGCTGCCTACCAATGAACTTCAATTTCAGTCATAGCAACTGAGAATAATAGAACCAGAAACTCTGCTCACTGGTTTGTTAGGGAGGCACATAAGGAGATGAGCAAACTCATTTAAACACAAAAGCATTTTCTTAAGGCGCTTATTTTTGAAATTCTCTCCTGCCTTATGCCATTAAGTCTAGATTACTGGTGGTGAGGAAACTAGCTTTGTCTTTTGAATGTCTTTGAGTTTCATATTACTTGAGAAATTTTAGCAGTGAATGTTATATAAGATATTAACATTTTTATATAATGCTATCCCCATAGTCACAGGTGTAGATACATCTATAATTTACCACAAGCATACCTCTTAGCTACACTAGGGGTGGGGACCCATTTCATGTTGGAAGGCCATATTAATTTAGCTGTAATCAAATAAGGCTGCATTCAAGAAACTTCAATTAGATATACTTAAAAATGTACATTACTTTGTAAAAATTTAACTACTATGTACTTAATAATTCCTAAAAATAAAAACTATTAATTTTAAGGTAAACTAAACTTTTAATGACTTTGTTGTGTCTGCTTTTTGTTGGAAAGCATTTGAATATTTGGAGCATGGAGGTCCGCACTTTCAGTTGATCCTCTAGATCTGCAGTCCCCAAGCCCGCGCTGTGGACTGGTACTGGTCCGTGGCCAGGTAGGAACTGGACTGCACAGCAGGAGGTAAGCAGCAGACAAGCAAGTGATGCTTCATCAGTATTTACAGCCACTCCCCATCACTTGCATCACTCCATAAACTCTGCTTCCTGTGAGATCAGCTGGAATATTAGATTCTCCCAGGAGCAGTAACCCTACTGTAAACTGCACATGTAAGAGATCTAGGTTGTGTGCTCCCTATGAGAATCAAATGCCTGATGATCTGAAGTGGAGCTGAGCAGTGATGCTATAGCTGGGGAGCAGCTGCAAATGCAAATTATCATTAGCAGAGAGGTTTGCACAATAAATGTAATGCACTTGAATCAACCCGAAATCATTACCCCCTACCCTGGTCCATGGAAAAATTGTCTTCCATGAACCCGGTCCTAGGTGCCAAAAAGGTTGGGGACCACTGCTCTAGATGGGTATTAATCATTTGTGACTTTAAGTGTGTCTTGATTTGGGTTAGGTAGGAGAATGTAGATCCACATCAGTAAGTGGTTAGAAAGCAAGACAGCATGTTTCAAGCATGTTGCCAAAGGTGTGGATATTCTACTACATTTTTCCATATTTCAATTGGATCTTTCTTAGCATCAAACAATGACTTTAAAATGTCATCTACTGAGAGTTCAATCAATTCCATCTGTAGTTCTTTAGATGCCTTAGTTACATCAAGTAGGTGAGGCTGAAATGCTAATTTGAATGTGATGTCATGATTCTCAGTGAAACTTGCACTGTATTCTCCAATTAATAGGTCTATAACAGCTGCATATTCTTCAAATGATTCACATGTATCATCCTGCTTATCAATGACCTTTGCTAACTGGGTAAATGTTCATCCGAAATTTCCTTTTGAAGAAAAAGTGTTTTGAAAAAATAGAGCTTTTTTCAAAATGCTTGGATTTTTTGCCACATGTCATATGTAGACTTAGTTTTACCTTGCAAAGTAATATTCAAGGCATGATATCACAATATCACATGACTTGATATGGCATGATTTGACATGACATCACACAGCAATACTGCATTCCTATAGAAGTCTTTCAATAACTCACATTGCTGATTCTGTTCTTCATAAAATTTAACTGTCTGTTCTCACAGAGTTAAAATTTTGGCTAACAACTGCCCCTGCCTTAGCCAATGCAGTTTAGAATGATATGGCAAATCCACACTGAATACCTCATCATTCAATTTTAGCACATTACAAAACTGAAGATGCCATGCTTCATTAGCACAAATATGGTTAATAATATTTATAACTTGTTGCAAGTTGTCACTTAAAATAGTAGCATTAGTACAGAGAGAGAAACGAGAACATCTGGATCTGTTAATAATTTTTTTATCTGTGCAATAAACCCTTCATGTTTTCCTGTCATGGAAGGTGCATTGTCTGTACATACACTCACTACACTCACCAAATTTAGTCCAACTTCACGACGTTTATTGAAAGTAGTTGAAAAGATCTATTCCAAGTGTTCTATCCACAAGAGTGCCCAAAGTGAGTAACTCTTCCTTCATAGCAAAGAAAATCTTGTTATGACCTGAATGAAGTATAAAACCTGCACCGAGTCAGTATTATCAGTTGATTCATCCAAAGCAATTGAATAATATATATTTTCCTTTTTAAATATTGCATGAAATTGTTCTGTTAAGTTGAAGGATAATTCATGCTGCTGATCAGTTATGGTTCTCCTTGAAAGAGGCAGTTATTTGTACTTTGAAACATTATTGATGTCTAAGCATCCTACAACTTAAACAATGCATTATTTCACAATTTCTACAATACTGAGTGGCTTCCCTTTTTTTCCCCGAAGTATATATGCTACTTTATAATTTGCTTCAGTGGCATTATTTCCAGGTCTTATTTCTGCTTGAAAGAATTGTGTTTGCTTTTGCTTTTTATCTTTTAATTTCTGCAATACAACCTTTCATGCCCCTTCCTTTAATTTAAAATATTTGTGGTCCTTATGAGTGTTATGATGCTGATGAGCATTTAATTTCATTAATGTTGATATTGCAGTATCACAAAGCAAGCAAGTCATCTTATCTGTAGCAGAAATAAGATATTATTGCAATTCCCAATCCTCATTAAAAAATCTGTTTTCTTCCTTCAGTATTCTCTTGGTTCTTTGCCACGATGGACTGTTTAAGCAGACAGAATTAAACAATACTGTTGAGCTATGCAACTATTCATAAATTCCAGTTCAAACTGAAAGATAGTACACTGTTATCAAAAGCTGATAACAGAATGGCATACTTCACCCCCCTAATTTCTTGCCAACCAGCCTTGTGTGATCAGATGGGGAAAGTTAGAACTAAATCATGAGCACAGCAGCCGTCAATTTAGCCTATTCGGCTAACTAATGTTCTGATTGTGCAGGTCAATCTGGGAGGATTATTTCATTGAAACTTATTTTATTATTCAGTATTTTAAATGCATTCATTTTAAAAATAAAATAAAAATATAAAAGATTAACAAAATGTACTAAAAATAAAAAGATTTGTTCTGTAAAATTTGGATTTAGTCAAAAGGCCACACTTAAGAACCTATAAGGCCACATGTAGCTTTAAGGTAGCAGGTTCCCCACCTGTGAGCTAGTCATTTCCAGAAACAATAATGCAGACCAAATCACCTTCCAGAGACCATTACAGACCTAGAAAGTTGAGGATGACACTCCCCAGAATATTGAAAGAGAAGTGATGTAGTACTAGGGATTTAACTGTTAATACTTATCCAAAGTCAAGTCAGTCAGGCTACTGGTGACAGCCTATGAAGAAAATGTTAGTGGCTATAAGTTCCTTTCATACATAAAATACAAATATGTAAAAATAATGTAGTAGGTACTTTATTGACTTGTAATCAGGAATTTCTTTAAGCTATGTCATAATATAGCTTTTAAATTTGTATTCAGTTAGTGCTGGAACCATAATGAAACTAGTTCACTTTCATTAATTTAGTCATTAATTAAAAGAGAAGACAGGTGAGCTGGCAGCATGACTTCCATAAGACCCCCTTTGTAGAGAGAGGGTAAGTGTGTGGTATAGCATCTGTTTCTAAGAAGGACTTACATAAAGATGAAGAGAGCTATGTGAACCTGATTTATGAAAGAAAGTACTTTCCAGAACAAAAATGAAGAAATGGAATGTCATTCCACAAGGCCATACCATAAATTGGAGAAGAAAGCCAAGTAGAATATTTACTATTGCATGTGTTTTCTTTTTTGTATTATTATGTTATTACGCTGTTATTTCTATGTCATGTCTTATTTCCACATTATGCCTTATACTTTTTTCTTTCCTGTTCCACTCAAAATCTAGGCTAATATTACGTGAAGATTCATTGTCATTTACATTGATGTAGAAAGAGCAAAGGCTGCTTGGGCAAAGATTGGGATTTCACCTGCCAATGCGTTGCTGAATTGGTACCTGATCCCTGACATATTTATCATTACCTGTGCCTCTGTTTCTTCATCTGCAAAACAAAGATACTAGGAATTAAAAGATTGGTTCCTCTCAATTATAGTAATTTATGAGATGAGAGGACTTAGAGGACTCTGTTAGAAAATCTCTCTTTCCAAATTAGGGGAGGCTATAAGCTTTGTAGAGAGAAGAGGACCCATATGAAGATTTAAGTTCTATGTGGGTAATTGCCTGGCTTTGACAATGCATGATTGTAGGGTCTCCACAGGGCACCTGCCTCTTGAGATAGGTTAGTTGCAATGGTTTATGAGTGTTGTTCACTGAACCAGCTTCATCTGAACCATCTGAGAAACCTTTAAAAGAGACATCTTAGTGTTCCGCCCTAGTACCTACGGCCTCCTGAGTGCAGCCCTGGAATGGGTCTTCTAAAAGGCATCTTTCCAGGTAATTCAGATGTAGCCAAGTTTGGGAACCTCTGGAGTAATATAAACTTGCTCAGTAGGCCATCTCTATAGGATAAATATTTCATGACATGCTCCGTCATCTCTTCCATCAGTATTGTCTGATTCTGCTTGTTCCTTACTCTTGTTCACAATTTGCTCAGACATAAATGATATTTAATAGTGATTCTCACCTTCTTTTCAAAGCACCTTTTTAAAATATCAGTTTGGGCCAGACATGTGTTCAATCCAATTCCAATCACCCTTTCAGGCTGATGGTAGGGTGTGAAGAGAGGGCAAGTCCCTGTAGAACAACTGTTTATAAAGCCTTTTGTTTGTCTCCTTAAAATGCTTACATGATATATTTAGAAATAATTTTTTCCATGTGCACTACTGCCCTTTAAAAAGCATGACTTTTTTTTCTGAACCAAAAGGTCCCTTTTCACATCAAGAAAGAGTGTACTGTACCTCCATTCTTCTGTAGTTCTTTTTCCTTAATAATCAGTACTCTTATATTGAATGTTCATCTTTCTTAGAATATAGCATAGGTTTCTGATTTCTTGCAGGTGTCCCTAAACTTGTATCTACTGAGGAAAAAGGCTAATACTTCTTTTACCTAGATAGCTCCCTTATTGTTTCTGAGAAGAATGTGGAGGTCTTATACACATTTTTTAGGGCAGTCCATATTTTAGGATTATCTATTACCAGCTCTTTCTCAAGCTACTAGTATTTTTAGGGCTAGTAATCTCGAGGGGTAGTTTTCAGAAATGATTACATAAGTTACTTAACTTTTCATTGACATTTTTAGAAAGCTTCTGATTTCTTGGAATAAGAAAGCCAAAGTCATTTTAACTCAGGTTGCACAACAGTTTAGGCATCAGCATCTTTTGTCTCAGATCTATTTAGCATGTGTATAAAGCGTTCAGAAACTAAGAGATGAAAGTCTTTAATGGTGGATTAAGGAGAGAAAGCACACTAGAGAGCTGTTATGACCCAGTTCCTGCTCCCATGGAGCTTGGGATGAATTTTATTGCAGAACTACTCACATGTTTTAAAATTGGAAACCCACTGAGGTGCCATAGCAATGCAAAAGACAATTAAATGTGATAGCAGAGAATCTAAACATTTTTTATTGATTAGAATGTTAAGAAAGAGTTGGTGGAGATGGTAAAATTTGACATGTATGTCAAGAAATATTAGCACAGAGACCAACACATAATCATCCCTTGTATCTTTCTTTTCCTCTACAAGATTCCACTGGTAGTCCTTCATTAGTAAAGAGCTTGTTAGTAAATTAAATCCTTAAAAAAACCCAAGATAATCATGGGGTAAAAATTATTTACTTCTTATATTAAAATGCTAGTTTTGCCTTTATAAACTTTATTAATCCCACACAATCAAAACTATGACAGATTAAATTTAGTTCTATTCTTAGTTCAAAGCTTCAGTAAAACTTTGTCTTCCTAACCCATCTTTGAAACACTTATCCTAGTTCTTGGTATTATCTAGTTTACCACTATTCTCCAGTCTAGTTTCTCAAATTAGACCCTACAAATCAACACTTTCAGGAGAGGAAAGTGATCATAGTGTTCTTAAATGTCTTTCTTAGGACCTAAATGATACATAAGTTCAAGGAAAATGTAAGTCTCCTTCCATGCAAGTGAGATTGGGATTTTAAGTAAAATGATTTTTTTAAGTGAAGAAATTTTTAAAAAGTGAAGCTGAGTCATTGTCTTTATTCTCTGATATGTCTACATTTACTCTGAAGATAATGTTAAATATTCCGTTTCTGTTCCCTGGCATTTTCAGGTGTGTCCTTGCCTCCCTGACTCTGCTCCTGACAGTTCCTTGACCCTTCCTAGTGCTTTCTTCCTTCTTGAATATTCTTGAGCTTTGAAGACTCACGCTAAGTACCAACTCCTCTTTAAATCTCCCTCACTGCCTTGATCTGCACTGTTCTCCGTCTGTCCAGAGACCCTTAAACACGGAAGTCTACACCATTCTCTTGACTTATATACCCCGAGGTCACTGATTGTTTTCAGATAGGCAAAAATGATTTTTCTTATTATATATGGGCTCCTTCATTGCAGAGAATATATATTATTAAACGTATGTATTTTGTGTTTCTTTAATTTTGAGGCACTGAACACAGAAATGGGAATATAGCAGGTATTTGTATATATAGATTCCTATAACTTTAGATTTAGAATTGACTTAAAAATTATACATCCCAATATATGCATATTTATATGTATATATTATATACCTGTATTCTGTATTGATATATAAAGTGCATTATAAAACATACAAAAAGATTAAAATCACATTGTTGATGTTTGATATAAATGGAAGTTCTAATATTTTCATCCCAGATCCCAATAGATCGCCCTAGGACTGACTTTGGAGATCACTGATTTGGAACAGGTAATTTCATAGCTGCCTCTGAGGATGTCAGCAGTTTCTACAAAGATTCCTTAGAGACTTTTTAGGAGTTGAAAAAGAAAATGGAAGGGAAAGCTCTGATATTTTCCATTTGTTACACTCATTTGCTTTGGATAACCTCCATTTTTGTGTTTTTTTCCACACTAGAGATTTATGAAAAACTGTTTCTGGGCAAAGAGTTTAACTGGAAAATCATATTTTAAAATCAAGATATGAATAATTTCAAAATAAACAATACAAACATGAAATAATTTATCAAGGTCATACCAATTTAAAGACTAATAACAAATTCTTGGCTGCTTTGCAATAGAGCACATCACATTCTATTTATTTAATAAATATTTTCAAAGATCTATTATATAACAGCACAGAGACTCTTAGTCTGTTGTTTTGCTGACTATATCACTCTTTCACTAGACATAACAGAAAATAGTATAGGCTACAGAAATGTTTTTAAGAAATTATTTTAAAGCTCCAAAGTGAATTTATATAGGAAAAAATTTTAAAATGTTGTTCAGGGAATGATTTCATAAACAAAATATGTTACTCAGAAGTCTAAAAAACGATCGATGAATCTGAACATATAAGAATTTAAAACTTTAGCACCAAAAGATACCAAAAACAATTAAAAGATAAACAATGAATAGGCTGAGAAAGTTTTGCAACATAAATAATGAACAAATACTTATTCATAACATGTAAAATTCTCCTATAAATCAATACAAATATCACTATTGTCCAAAAATGAGGAAAAACATATTAATATGCATTACATAAAAGAAGAAATAAAATTAGTTCATAAATATTTCAAAATAATCAAATGCAATTTAAAGCAACAAAATGCCATTGTTCACTCAAATAGATACAAATTAAAACATTGATTGTATTTATGATTCAAAAACAATATGGGAACATTAGCACATAACTATACCAATATTAGAAGTATAATTTAAGAAAATTTTAAAAAGACAATTTGGAAATGTCAATCAAAAATTACAATCAAAAATTCCTTTTACCCAAGAATTCTAGTAATTTGCACTGGAGAACATTATACATTTGCAAAAAGCTACATTATACAGCATGCTTTATCAGTGAAAAGCTGTGGAAATAGGTATATACAGGAATATAATATATATTATGATACATCCATTTTATGGAACACTGTAACACTACAACAATTTAAAATTATTTTTTATGTTTTATGAGATGAAAAAAATAATTTTCCAGTGAAAAAAGCAACATGTAGCAATTTATGTGGTAGGATCTTATTCATTTACATCTCATATTAAAACAACAAAAAGACATAGAGTTTTAGTTTTGTGAATATGTGTGTTTGTGTGCATGCACTGAAGTTTAACAATAGTGACCTATGAAAAGGAAAGTTGCAGGATTGGAGCAAAGAGAAACTCTCGTTTTTCACTCTGTTTTCCTTTTGTTTGAACTGTTACAAGAGGTTGCTTTCTTTTTGTAATATAAACATCTGTCAGACGCACACTCAAACATATTCTCTCTTGCCGCACACTGTACATACAAACACACAATCTTAGACTTAACGATTGAGATGAGACGTAATAAAACAATTACTTTGGAGTCAATATCCAAAGAATTAGCTAACAGTATTCATAATCGTAGTGGAGGATAAAGAGGTCTTTGAAAC
>CAUYRT010015471.1:0-23475 GCA_963574885.1 Lepilemur ruficaudatus | reverse complement strand
AATTAATTGGACAACTAAAAATATATAGAAAAAATTAGCCGGGCATGGTGGCGCATGCCTGTAGTCCCAGCCACTTGGGAGGCTGAGGCAGAAGGATCGCTTGAGCCCAGGAGTTTGAGGTTGCTGTGAGCTAGGCTGATGCCATGGCACTCACTCTAGCCCGGGTAACAGAGTGAGACTCTGTCACAAAAAAAAAAAAAAAAAACAAAAACAAAAATCTTTGCACTGTGACTTATAACATGAGAAATAATTTTAAGATATTTAACCTTACCCAAACCATGGAAATACCTATTAGAACACTGAGATACTTTTTCTCTATCAAAATGGTAATAATTTTGTTTTTTGAGACAGGATCTAGCTCTGTTGCCCAGGCTAGAGTGCAGTAGCATCATCATAGCTCACTGCAACCTCAAACTCCTGGGATGAGGTGATCCTCCTGTCTCAGCCTCCCGAGTAGCTGGGACTATAGGCATATGTCACCACATCCATCTAATTTTTCTATTTTTAGTAGAGACAGGGTCTCGCTCTTGCTCAGGCTGGTCTCAAACTCCAGAGCTCAAGCAATCTTCCTGCCTCGGCCTCCCAAAGCACTAGGATTACAGGTGGGAGCCACTGCACCCAGCCCAAAGTGGTAATAATTAAGATGACAGGGGCCAGGCATGGTGGCTCCCACCTGTAATCCTAGTGCTTTGGGAGGCCAAGGCAGGAAGATTGATAGAAAAATTAGATGGATGTGGTGGCACATGCCTGTAGTTCCAGCTACTCGGGAGGCTGAGATGGGAGGATCACTTGATCCCAGGAGTTTGAGGTTGCAGTGAGCTATGATGATGTCATTGCATTCTACCCAGGTGAGAGTGAGACCCTGTCTCCAAAAAATAAAATAAAAATAAAAAAGATGACATGATAATCTGGGTTAGTAAGGATGTGGAGAAACAAGCACTCTCACATACTATTGGTAAGAGTATATGTCAGCACAATATTTTGTGAAGAATAATTTGGCAATATCATTTGATCCAACAATTTCATTTCTGAAAATTTATCCTTCAAAAGTACCTGTTACAAATGCACACAGGGATACTCATATAAGGATGTTCAAAGCAGTGTTATTCAAAGTAGCCAAATAGTGGAGGCAACCTAAATGTTCTCCCACCAAGAAAACTGCTCATTAAAATCATGCTACATTGATGCTCTGGAGTATTTTTCAACTATTTAAAAACACAATGAAGAAGATCTGTATGTACTATCACGGAATGATATCTATGACATACAAACAAAACAAATATACTATGCAAAATGTTTGGACACTCACAGTTTACACTTTAAAAAAATAAACGTATTACTTTTGAAATTAAAAAAAAAAATTCAAGAATAAAAGAAGATAAATAATTGTCTTCCATACTGTGTGAAGCTGCTGGAGCGATCTCTGCCTTTGCCACGAGACCAAATGGAAAAAGATTTCGGCTCCTGCTAGCTGTTCTTTCAGGAGACTTGTCAAAATGATTGACTCCCACCTTCCTGCAGGTACAAAGAAAATTAAAGGATCTTCTCATCACTTTCAACTCTGCTAATTACAAAGTCAACTGTATTATGCTTTAAGGTGCTCCATCTATTAATTTTGATCTTGATTTTTTTTTTTAAATACCACAAAGTTGGATTTTTTTGAGTCAAGAATACCAAAGAAAAATCTTTACAGTAAAAAATTATGCAACTAAATGAACTAGTTTTGTTCCTCCCAACAATCTGTACTTTTTTAAGACTATCATTTACTTTAGCAGGATGAATACTTGCTTGGGGAGCCCAAAATCCTGGGCTGCAGTCCTGGTTGCATCACTAACCAGCTCTAGTAACCTGCGCAAGCCACTCAACCATTTGGACTTGTTTCCTCATTTATAAAATAGGAAATGGATAAAGGGAACAAGGCAATATCTAAGATTCCACCAAAACCTAAAAATTAACCATGACCACACATACAAAAATCTCATTTTTAATACACATACAAATGCAAAGAAAAGGTCTATAAAGAAGGAAACACAAAATTGATGACTATTATAATCTGTGGGGAGACACAGCTCACAGCAACCTCAAACTCCTGGGCTCAAGCAATCCTCCTGTCTCAACCTCCTGAGTAGCTGGGACTACAGGTGTTTGCCCAGCTAATTTTTTCTATTTTTAGTAGAGACTGGGTCTCACTCTTGCTCAGGATGGTTTCAAACTCCTGACCTCAAGCGATCCTCCCGCTTTAGCCTCCCAGAGTACTAGCATTACAGGCCTGAGCCACCATGCCCAGCCTTTACTTGTATAAGTAAAACCTAGTTTTTTAGTAGCTAATGACAGGCTTAATCTACAGTTATATTTCCAGATGGGAAAGGTGAGAAAAACTGATTATTTCACATATCATATCTGAGAAGCTGTAAGAAATGCTTAAACAATGAAAATAATTTGGAAAATTCCTTATAGCCTTTTAACTGTAAAAATTTCCACCACTCTACACCCCCACTATAGCTCCATACCACACCTTGAGTTTTAGCTTCAGTTCATGAATTCTTTTAAAAAACATTTTCTGAGCTACAGTCATCATACAGCACTGAGCTAGGTGATAAGTCTCCATATGACTTCTAAGAAATAAAGATATGGTTCCATTGGAAATGTGTAACATTGCTAGGGACACAACGTCAAAAATTAAGCACCAATATGAGATAATATAAAATGGTATGGACAATAAAGTACTAGACAACGAGTTAGAAGGAAAGGGGAGGGATTATAGAATTTTAGATTTAGAAGGAACCTAGTTAAACTTACTCATCTTAGAAACGAAACGGGACAAAAAGAAATGTTAAGTATCTATTATAAACTAGGCACTGTAAGACACATTTTACAATTCTAATTTAACCCCCCAAACGCAACTTTGTAAAACTGAAAGAACTAAAAGAATTCAAAGAAACCAAGTTTTCTGTTATATTTAAACTTAGAGTCACTAATACCTTTTATTTTACCAATACTGTATTCTAGCAATTGTTGTGAGATAGTTTCAGGCACTGAAGCAGGTGCCTCTACGAAAAGTAATGTCTCTGCCTAGTGAATGAGTTATTTTATAGAGTGAAGTTATTTCTTTAGGCACCAGTAAGAAAAAGTCTGGACTTTTAGAAAATTTTTTCTTTGCCTTAAGAAAGTTTGTAGTTGTCAGGCACAAATCTCACAGGCACTGAGGTTAAGCAGCTACATTTCTTAGAAGCCCTTTCTGGGCTACTGGCCCCTCATCCCAACTCCTTCCAAAAGGTTCAGTCCAAGCACTGCTTAGCCAAATAGAGAGTTCAACAGATTTTCACTCTTGGGAAACTAAGTTTAGAGGCATTAAGTAACTTAACTAAGTACACATAGCTAATAATGCTAGAACAAAGATCCAAACCCAGGTCTAATTCCAAAGGCAATGTGTCACCTTGTGACAGACTTGTCCAGGGTTGGTCAGGAAATGGCAGACCTAGAATCCAAATTCAGGCCTTCTAAATTCAGCACAATCTCTAATAAAGTGTGGAAGATGTAGATACCAAAGAGGGTTTTTGCGCTCTTACAAAAAAATAATTTAAGCTACCTTATTATGCATGGAAGCCTTCCCTTGGCCTCTCAGGTGGAATGGAAGAACATGAGAAATACCCCTGAATGTGGCCAAGCATCACTGGAAGAAAAACGCTAATTGCAAACAATACTTGCATACATAGGACCAATATACTTCACAACCATTGCAATTATCAATTCCTATGTGACATGACATTCAGATGCATAAATCTGGCTCTTCTGAGCCTCTCTCACAGAATGTTCCAATAGGTCTGGGAGCAAAAGCATGCAAAACAATGCTTATATATGTAGAGAGAGAGATAATTTTTAACTTGCACAAATCATTCCCTTCACAATTTTACTTCCTCATTTTCAAAAATCCTTTTTGTTGGCTGGGCGCAGTGGCTCACGCCTATAATCCTAGCACTCTGGGAGGCCGAGGTGGGAGGATCACTTGAGGTCAGGAGTTCGAGACCAGCCTGAGCAAGAGCGAGACCCCGTCTCTACTGAAAATAAAATTAGCTGGACAACTAAAAATAAATAGAGAAAATTAGCCAGGCATGGTGGCATATGCCTGTAGTCCCAGCTACTTGAGAAGTTGAGGCAGTAGGATCAGTTGAGCCCAGGAGTTTGAGGTTGCTGTGAGCTAGGCTGATGCCACAGTACACTAGCCTGGGCAACAGAGCGAGACTCTGTCTAAAAAAAAAACAATAATAATACTTTTTGTTATAGAAAATTTAAAACATATACATAAGTGGCCAGGCACAGTGGCTCACACCTGTAATCCTAGCACTTTGGGAGGCCGAGGCACAAGGAACACTTGAGGCCTGAAGTTTGACATCAGCCTCAGCAAGAGCTAGGCCCCATCTCTACAAACAGCATTCGATCATATTGTCACTAAATTAATTAAACAGCAGATTGGATGTACACTTGAAATATCAGACAAATTCTGCCAAATAAGGCTTACTGAAATATCTTGTATAGAAGGCACTGGACAACAGCAGTTTACTTGAAGTCTCTGAACCTCAATAATAGATGAGAGCACTCATCTGAAAAAAGGGGGATATTCAGTTAACTTCAAAGGCAAATTATCATGAGGATCAAATGAGATAATGTACTTGACCTGAAAGTTCTATACCAATGAAAGTTGATATTTAATGAATTTGCAACAGGAAAAACCTCAGATAACATTGAAATTCTTAAGTGAAGTTCCACAAGACAGTCTTAGTTACTTCTCTGCCATTCTACCATTACCTGCTTTTCTTGGCACTTGCCTGGTAACCTCCACTGAAAACGTGGAGACCCCTTTATTTTTAAGGTAAGAATGTTTTTCCCATCTCCCAATTCTCTCTCTCAATTCCTCTCCTCCCCACCCTTTCTGTGACCCTATTCTGTCCTTCCACATCTCTCTCACCTGTCCACCCCCTTCTTCACACTTCACTTTACCACCCCCTCTCTCTGTTCTCTAACCTCCTAGTTGCAACCTCAGAAACTGGTTCCCCTTCTATTTTTATCTTACCTCAGAAAACCTATTGCCTTAGAGCATAAAGCCTTATTTTTTATTTCAGGCCACTAAAACTGCAACACCATGTACAACCCTACATCCTCTTTCAAGGCTCTAAAATCAAGACCATTACCATGCAGGGTCTGATAGATGCAGCCAAGGGCAAAGATTATTTCCAAAGAACAGCACTTCCCATTGGCCTTTGATTTCCAACCTTCACATGCAATACATGTGAAGCATACAGCACCAAAGGCACAGAGTAGGCTTTGTTACCACTCCATAAAATGGGCACATTTTTAAAAAATCAAACTGAAATTATATGCAACATGCTTTGAGGTAATTGTAAACACTGTACGATGGAAAAACAATCTAAGGCTGGAAATCTCTGCTTTGGGTAACATTTCACTAGATCAGAGTGCCCGGACTCTCCTCCAACATGGGCACAGAGACCAGATTTACTAAGCTGCAGCAACAGGTTTCTTTTTAAAAAGAAAATGTGTTTTAAAAAATTTAGACGGGTCTGCTAAAGCTTGGATCCCCTAACAGATCCACAAAACACTGGAGATCAGATTAGCGCATTCTGTGAGCAGTTCAATCACTTCCAGGCCCTCTCCAGAGCCCACCACGCAGAGCCTACGGCCTTCCCTCTCGCCCAGGAAGTAACTGATGTGGGCAAGTGACGCCGCCCCCAGCCCTGGAGGAGCAGGAGGAAGGGTGGCCCAGGTCCACCCTTCGAAGGAGACGGCCTGCCTGCCTCCCCCTGCTCTCTCTCGGAAAGGCAACCGCCAGGGGCATCGCCCGCCAGGCAGGGCCTTTGCACCTCCCTCCTCACTCCTCCCTCCTGCAGGGAAACCGCGAATTCCCGCCTCCCCGCGGAAAGCGGGAGAAGCGCGGGTTTTCTT
Source organism: Lepilemur ruficaudatus (assembly GCA_963574885.1). Classification (NCBI taxonomy): domain Eukaryota; kingdom Metazoa; phylum Chordata; class Mammalia; order Primates; family Lepilemuridae; genus Lepilemur; species Lepilemur ruficaudatus. The sequence goes on along the minus strand of CAUYRT010015471.1, from coordinate 17,517 downwards.
CCCGCCCCTCCCCCAGTAGAGGCAAAATCGGCCCCTCGGCAGGCCCGGGCACATCCCTCTCCCTGAGGATGGCCGCCCACAGCCACGCCTCAGCTGGACCACTACCCCAGTTCTCTCGGAGGCTGGGTCATCCTCTCCCTCCCCCACCCGCAAGACGCGGCGGAAAGCCCGCTATCTTCCCCCCTAGCGACACCCTCCCGCCGGGCGGCTGGGGACAGAGGCCTCCCCCGCCCCCCTACACATCCACAGCCCCCACCCCCACTGGGTAAGGACGGCAGTCGTCGCTCCCGCCTCTCAGACGACCACACAGCTTCCCTTTTCCTCAGCAGCGTGAGGGGCATCTCTAGCCCGCCGACGTGGAGGTGGGGGGCAGGGACATTCCCCCGTCATCACCTCAGGAGCGAGAACAAACCCTTCCCCCGTCATCACCTCAGGAGCGAGAACAAACCCTTCTCCCAGCAGGGTGTGGGCCTCCAACCCCTCGACGGGGCTGACGGCTTGCGCGGCCCCCTGGAAGAAGCAACAGGCGCCCCCATCCCCCTCCCGGCCGAAGAACGCCGACCCCCTCTCGTCCCTCCCGCTCTTCACCTCTGGAAGTCGGGCCAAAGCCTGGGCGAACGACTGCGCCTCACTGTGCCCCCTGCGCCATTTTATCGCCCCCTCCCCGACCTCCCCCAGCCCGAGTCAGCCAGGCCAACACCAGGGGGCGGGCAACAAACAGTGATTGGCAGGAAACCGCCCCGCCTCTAGGTGGGTTGCACCCCACGCAGGCGCCGCAACCCCGCCCCTGCACCGCCCTACCTCTCTATTGGCTCCACCCCTTCCCGTCTCATCGACCCGCTCGACACTCCGCTGCTCCTGACTCTTTCCCGGCTACTGCCGGGCGGAGAGGAGTCCAGGCCGAGCAAGTCGAACGACGAGCTCAGCTGATGCAACCTGGCTGGACTCGCGTGACAGTTCCCGGCACGCGGCGGCGGCGGCGGCGGTGGCGGCGGCGACTGAGGAAGGGGCGTGAGTGCCGGGCTGAGTGTGTGAAGCAGGGATAGTGGAGCCATGGGGGACACTCCAAGCCCTGAAGAGAAGCTGCACCTTATCACACGAAACCTACAGGTCAGGCCTCGAGGTTGGAAATGCGCCGCTGGGAACAGGCGCCCTAGGTTCAGTGATTTTGAGCCCCACTAAGGGGTCCTAAGTGTGTGGGGCTGGGGACTCCGCGCCGGGGCAGCTCTGAGAGTGTGCGTACCTCACTGCTGGTTGGTCAGTCAGTCAGTCAGGCCGATTTCTGGGTTCCAGAGAAATCACAGTGGGCTAACCTCTTTCGTGCAGTTACCTTGGAGCCAGGCTTTGAATCCAGGACTCCCACCCCACCCACCCTATTTGTGCCATGAGCAGTGGTAGGCTCTGGAGATAACGTGGGGACTGCCTTCCCAGAGCTTGTCTGGAGGGGATCAAAGGTTAAAATGACCCATAAGCCAAACCATTACAGTTGAAGCAAGTACTGGAAGGTACTATACGTGGAGCTTTAAAAGGAAGTGAGAGAAGGGAGGGTTTCCCTGAGGAAGTGACTCCTAAACTGCGCCCTGAGGGTAGCAGATAACTCCTTCATTCCTTGTGTGTTCCTACTGTTGAGGAGGAGTTAAATTCTAGAACATTTTCATCCCCCCACAAAAACTTGTACCTGTTAGTAGTCACTACCCATTATCCCCAGCCCTACAGAAACACTAGTCTAGTCTACATTATGTCTCTAGGTATTTGCCTATTCTGGACATTTCATATAACTGGAATCATACAGTATGTCCCCTTTTGCATCAGACTTTTTGCATTTAGTGTAACGTTTTCAAGGTTCATCCATGTTGGACCTGTCAGAACTTCATTCATTTTTATGGTTGAATCATATTCCATTGTATGGATATACCACATTTTGTTTATCCATTCATCAGGTGATGGACATTTGGGTTGTTCCACTCAGGTTGATATTAACCAGAGATTTTTGCATGCTTCCCCTTAGCCAGATTTTTTGTTTCTTAGCCTCTCTTAATAAAATAGTACTGGTTGGGGACAAAGGATACACAAAGTTAATGGAATTGACTCACTTGTTTTAAAGGCTAAGTAATGTGACCGTTCCTTGTGTGGAAATTTCCCTTGGAGTGTCCAATAGGAGCTCTGGAGGATGCAGGATCAGCTGCCAACAGACTTGGAGTGCAGGATTTTAATAAGTTCTGCTAATAAATGATTCAAACCAGCAAAACAATCTATCATGGTTTCTAAGAGCCTCCCAAAACAATAATGTAAGGAAATACTAAAAACTTTAATCACAGGCATACCAGCCTTAAGAATTTTTCCAATATTTTCATAGAACAAAAGGAAATCATTAACTTTGTTTTAAATAGGTAAATGAGTTTTAAAGAAGTTTTTGAGTTTTAAAGATTTCTGGGCACCTTTTGGAACATGGATTGGAGGGAGTAAGAGTAGATTTGGGATACCTGTTAGGTGACCTACAGTAATTCTGGTGTGATCTGATGGGGCCTGGATTAGGGTGGTGATGTAGAGGCAGAGAGAAATAGGGGGATTTAAGAGCTGTTTCAGAGTACCTTGAGCAACTCAGTGAATGACAGTGCCATTTACTGAACTAGGGGTAAAACTACAAGTGAAAAATATGGTTGGGGAGTGAAGTAAGAAGATGAGAGCATGAGTTTAATTTTGAACATGTTGAGTTTGATTATTGGGTTGATAACAAGTACACAGTTCAATTTATGGGTGTGAGCCGGAGGTTTGGGAGTTACTAGCTCATAAGTAGTAATTGAAGCAACTGAAGAGGATCGGTGAGGGGGAATGTAGAGTAAGAAGAGGAAAAGACTAGAGTTCCAAAGTTTGCTAATATTGAATGATTAGGAAGAAGAGGAGCAGCTGCAAAGAAATGTAAGCCGGCAGAGAAGAAAGAGGAAAATTAAGAGAATAAAATAAGGGAGACCAAAAGAGGAGAGTGTTTCAGGGAGAAAGTGAAGACTAAATAATATTCATTGAATTGAGCAATTTGGAGGTCCTCTGTAATCTTAGCAAGAATATGTGTATACTGTATGGAATTCAGTAGTGTAATGTAGTATGAAGTTCAAATTGGAATGGGAAAGAAGGAGGATACCAGAAGAAAAGGCAATTATTTCAAGAAATTGGCTGTGAAAAGAAGGAGAGTGAGTTAGAGGTAGCTGGAGGGGAAGATGCAGGTAGGGACATGCCCCCATTCCCCTAATAGCAGTGTCATTTTACGGGAGTGGTACTAGCAGCAGCACCAACTTAGATTGGCTCTCAGCACTGAGAGCATGGCTGGACCTCCCTGCTGGCTCTGAGCCTGGACCCTCAGTAACACATGCCTTTGTTTTCCTTGTCACAGGGTAAAGGATGAGCAAGGTGGGACACCGGCATTAAACCAACTCTTCTGCTTCCACAACAGGAGGTTCTGGGGGAAGAGAAGCTGAAGGAGATATTGAAGGAGCGGGAACTTAAAATTTACTGGGGAACAGCAACCACAGGCAAGCCACATGTGGCTTATTTCGTGCCCATGTCGAAGATCGCAGACTTCTTGAAGGCAGGATGTGAGGTAAGAACTAATGAGATGTCGTAAGGATGAGATGTAAGGGTGGGCGGGAGCTGGGGGAGGTAGATTGGAGGTACTTGGACAAATTCACATTTTGGTTGTCCCTTATCCTTATGTCCAGGTAACAATTCTGTTTGCGGATCTTCATGCATACCTGGATAACATGAAAGCCCCGTGGGAGCTTCTAGAACTACGAGCCAGTTACTATGAGAATGTGATCAAGGCAATGCTGGAGAGCATTGGTGTGCCCTTGGAGAAGCTCAAGTTCGTCAAAGGCACTGATTACCAGCTCAGCAAGTAAGTGCTTGATCATCCACTCTCCTTGTGGCTCTGGTACTTCTAGTAATTACAGGCTTATGGAGTCCAGGCACTGTTTAAATCTGATTTAGAAGCTGTTTGGCACTACCTGTTAAGAACCACCGAAAAATTTATATCCTTTTAATTTATCCATCAAAAATGTATTGACTGGTAAATGCCTAGGTACTGTCCTATTTGCTGGAGATACAAATGTAATCCTAACAAAGTCCTTGGCCTTGCAGAGAACACAGCATATGGGAGAGTGATGGTGAACGATTCAGCCTCCCTTTCTCTTCCAACTTAAACAAATAATGATGAAAGAAAAATATTTCACTTGTTTCTTACCTCCCCAACAATTTTTATTGCTTCTTATCTTTGTCAGTTTTATTTATATTTGTAATGTTAGCATAGATATAATTTTGTATTCTAATGTTTTAACTTAGTATTAAGTAATTCTCTATGCTGCCTTATAGTCTCTGCATTTAAAATTTAAATCTCTCAAATAAGCCTTTATAACTACATACCATATGTCACTCTACTAGTCACTTTTACATTTAAACCCTAAGAACAACTTTTTAAGGTAAGCATTGTTTTATGCTATTTCACAGATAATGAAACTGATTCAGATTTAACTTTCGCAAGTTCATACATCTAGTAAATAGATGAGTCAGGATGTGAACCCAGATCTCTTGCTTTCTAGTAAAGTTATCTTTTTACGTCATCTAATATAATTTTCTTTACCTCTTTACCATTCCCCACTGTTGGACATTTAGAGCTTTTTTATTTATTTATTTATTTATTTATTTTTTATTTATTTTTTTTTTTGAGACAGAGTCTTGCTCTGTCACCCTGGGGAGAGTGCAATGGCGTCATCATAGCTCACTACAACCTCCAACTCCTGGCCTCAAGTGATCCTCTTGCCTCAGCCTCCCAAGTACCTTGGACTACAGGCGTGTGCCACCACACCTGGCTAATTTTTCAGTTTTTAGTATAGATGAGGTCTCACTCTTGCTCAGGCTGGTCTCAAACTCCTGAGCTCAAGCAAGCCTCCCACATGGGCCTCCCAGAGTGCTAGGATTACAAGTGTGAGCCACCACGCCCAGCCCATTTAGAGCTTTAAATAGAGCATACAAACATCTTTATATAAACAGATCTTTGAATCTGCAGCCTCTGTTGAGTGCCTGAGATTTTATTTATTTTAACATTTAATCTACAGATATTTATGGAGACCCCTATTATAAAATAAGCACTGTTCTAGGTGCTGGGTATACAAAAGTAGACCAAAACAAAAGTTGCTATCCTAATGGTGCTTATATTCTACCAAAGGAAAACAGACAGTAAGCAAATAAACAAGTGTGTGTGTGTGTGTGTGTGTGTGTGTGTGTGTGTGTAGAGAGAGAGTATGTGTGAGAGAGTGTCAGATGGTGATAGATGCTACAAAGCAGATAGGCCAGGGTAGAGAAAGTTCTTGGGGAGTAGGGATTTCTATTTAAATAGTATGGTTAGGGAAGCCCTGTCTGATAAGGTGACATTGGGCAAAAACCTGAAGGAGATGAGGGAGTGAGTCATGTAAACATGTACTGAGTTCTTATTGTAACACTGTTCTAGGCATTGGGGTTATAACTGTGAATAACACAGGCAGGGTTTTTATTCTCTTAGAACTTAACAGAATTTGGGATATAGGAAGGTGGGATAAATTAAGCTGTCTTTCTTCAAAGTCTCTTCATCTTTTTCTGTATACAAAAGTGACTTTAAAGGAAGATGGTTTTGTCGTGCACACTGTTATACATTCCATCTGTTCTAAACATAGCAATAATAGATAAAAAAATATAAAAATAAGGGCTAGGCACAGTGGCTCACACCTGTAATCCTAGCACTCTGGGAGGCCGAGTCAGGCGGATCGCTCAAGGTCAGGAGTTCAAGACCAGCCTGAGCAAGAGTGAGACCCGTCTTTACTAAAAAAATAGAAAGAAATTAATCGGCCATCTAAAATATATATAAAAAATTAGTCGGGCATGGTGGCACATGCCTGTAGTCCTAGCTACTTGGGAGGCTGAGGCAGAAGGATTTCTTGAGCCCAGGAGTTTGAGGTTGCTGTGAGCTAGGCTGATGCAACGGCACTCTAGCCCAGGCAACAGAGTAAGACTCTGTCTCAAAAAATATATGTATATAAAAATAAAAACCAAAGGATGGAGAGGCAGAAATGAAACATGAATATATATAAAAATAAAAGGAATCATTTAGAAATCTTAGAAATGTAAATATCTATTATTAAAGGGGGGGAAAAAAGCCCAACCTTGAATAGATCTGATCAACTCTGGACTGAACATAGTTAAAGAGAAAATTAGAGATTTGAAAGACTGTACTAAGAAATTCACCCAGAATGCAGCCTAGAAAGATGAGCAAAAAAATGTAAGAGTGGTTGAGATATGGATAAGGACTCTTGTTTCCAGCAATCTGGCAGACTAGGTATTCTGACCTACCTTCCTGCTGAAAACAACAAAATATGCTGGGTAAAATATTTTTCTAAACTAAACGTATTGATGTATTGACAAGTTAATCAAGAATACTCAGTGGTCAGAGTGACAGTGAGAATACAAAGAGATACCGTATTTCATTCAATCTAAGATACTTTTAAAAATACTGTTAATCTGTAAAACTCATTTAGACTTCAAAGATGTTAAATGTTAAAAAATATGTATCATAGAATCTGTAAAATATTGTAAATGGAAACTGAAGACTACTTGTACCTTAAGGGAGCTCATTGAATTGTATGTTCTCCAACTTTGGTTTTCATAGACTCACAGAGCACAATGGGAAAAAAGTGAGAAAAACATAAGAAAACTAGTTTACTAGGCCAGGAGGTCCAATATTTGAATAATAAGTGTTTCAAAAAGGAGAACAGAGGGCCGGGTGTGGTGGCTCACGCCTGTAATCCTAGCACTCTTGGGAGGCCGAGGCAGGAGGATCGTTCGAGCTCAGGAGTTTGAGACCAGTCTGAGCAAGAGCGAGACTCTGTCTCTACTAAAAATAAAAGGAAATTAGCTGGACAACTAAAAAAATATATAGAAAATAATTAGCCGGGTATGGTGGCTCATGCCTGTAGTCCCAGCTACTTGAGAGGCTGAGGCAGAAGGATTGCTTGAGCCCAGGAGTTTGAGGTTGCTGTGAGCTAGGCTGACGCCACGGCACTCTAGCCCGGGCAATACAGTGAGACTCTGTCTCAAAATAAAAAAGAGAGAGAGAGCAGAGAATCAGAGGGAAGGAAATTATCAATGAAATAATTTCCAAAAATAATAACAGTTAACATGAATTTCCAGGTTGAAAGGGCATATCAAGTGCCTAGCACGAAGGATGAAAATAAACATACTTTAAAATGTATTCTCTTGATATGTTAAAATACTAGGGGCAAAAAGTATTGTACAAACATCCAAAGGGACAAAAGAAGTCACATAAAAATTGTCAGGAATCAGAATGGCTTTGCATTTCTTAAAAGGAACACTAAAATCCAAAAGGCAATGAAGCAATGCCTTTAAAATTCTGAAGGAAACAAAATTTCTGACCTAAAAATCTATACGCAGCCAAATTACCACGCAAGTACAGGGGTAAAATACCTGAAAATATTCCTCTGAAAAAATTTATTTTCATTTTTTATCAGCCATTTGGGTTTTCTCTTCTGTGAAGTATCTATGTAAGCATTTTTGCCCATTTTTCTATCTTTTTTAGGAGTTCCTTATTTATGTCTTCTGGATACCAAATTCTCTATCATTTATATATGGAATTAGCCTGGGGATAGATGATTAACCAATGAAACAGAATAGAGAGTTGAGAAATGGATCCTTATAAATATGGAAACTTGGCTTATGACAGAGCTGGCATTGAAGATCAGCAGTGAAAGAATAAAGTTTTTTGTTTGCGGTTTGTTTTTTTTTTTTTTTTAGACAGAATGCAGCTCTGTCGCTCTGGCTAGACTGTCTATTTTTAGTAGGGACAGGGTCACCCTCTTGTTGAGGCTAGTGTCAAACTCCTGGCATCAAGCAACCCTCTCACCTTAGCCTCCCCAGTAGTTGAGAGGGCCTACAGGCACAAGCCACCACATCTGGCTAGAATAAACATTTTAAGGAAAAAAATGGTACAGAGACTATTGATTATCCCTATGGGAAAAAAATGATCTTTCCATTCCAAATGGAAGAAAGATTTAATTATGAGGGCCAAACTGTAAAATACTTAAAGAATATGGAACTATCTTAAGATCTCAGAGTAGGCAAAGCTAAACAAAACACACCAAAAGCACAAATCACAGGAAAAGATTGATGAATTCAACTGCATTAAAATTAAGACCTTCATTTCAGTACATCAGAAATAAAATAGGCTGGATGTGTTGGCTTACTCCTGTAATCCCAGTGCTTTGGGAGGCTAAGGCGGGAGGATCGCTTGAGGCCAGAAGTAGGAGACTAGCCTGGGCAACCTAACAAGACGCTGTCGCTACAAAAAGTTTAAAAGTTAGTCAGGCATGGTGATATACACCTGCAGTCCTAGCTACTCAAGAGGATCCCTTGAGCCCAGGAGTTTGGGGTTTCAGTGAGCTGTGATCACTCCACTGTAATCCAGCCTGAATGACAGAGCGAGACTCTGTCTCACAAAAAAAGGCAAAATAAAGTAAAAAGACAAACCACAAATTGGGAGAAGATATTTATAACACATGTAAATGACAAAGGATTAATGTACAGTATTATATTTCAAAAACTATAGAATCAGTTGTTAAAAAAAACAAGTCAATCCAGTGGGAAAAAACTTACCTAGGCATTTTACAGAAGAAACCTGAATGACCAATAAGCATATGGAAAGATACTTAACCTCCTTTGTTATTATTCAAAGAAATATAGATTAAAAACACAGTGAGAAACCATTCCTTGCTCACCGAATTGGCAAAAAATAAAAATAATGACAAAATCAAGTAATAAAATTGATAAAAGCCACTTTGGAAACTACTTTGGCATTATCCACTTAAGTTCAAGATGCAAATCCCCTATGATCCAGAAATTCTACTCCTAGCATATGTAAAGAAACTTGCACATGTATACCAAGATACATGAGAATATTTACAACATATTGTTTAGAGATATAAGCATAATAAAAAACTGGAAAGAAACACGAAAGTTCAGGATAGTGATTACTCTGAAGGAAGATGAAGTAAGACAGGATTATGAAGGGGTACTCAGGAGCTTCAGAAATATTATAATTGTTACGTCCTTTTTCATAACTGCATAATGGATACACTGTTCTTTATATAGTTCATTATTTCTCGCACGTATTTAAGTTTTTAGAGGAAAAAAGGCATGGAAAACAGGTGGACAAATTCTGATCTTTGTTGAATAGGTGTTCTAGATTAAGACATGGGAGAGGAATGGCAGGAAAACAGTGTTTCAAGAGATAATAGCAGAACGTTTTCCAGAAATAAAGAAAAAGATTAATTAAAGCCATCTTTTAAAAAGAAAAACATAAAAATAAAGTAATATTTTGGATAGGAAGTTAGATCTCTCACATTTTAAAATCTGCCAGGCAGGTGTTCTCTTTGAATGTTCTAAGATTAGGGGAGTCAATTAATGTACATTAGGATTGCCCTGGGAAACTGAGGCCTAGGCCCCAGCTTGTAACTGTCCCTCTTCCTTCCCTCCTCAGAGAATACACGCTAGATGTGTACAGACTCTCATCGGTGGTCACACAACACGATGCCAAGAAAGCTGGGGCTGAGGTTGTAAAGCAGGTGGAGCACCCTTTGCTGAGTGGTCTGCTGTACCCTGGACTACAGGTACTTAAGAGCGATGCAGTAGCCCCCAGTTACCTTTTCTTCTGTGTTTCTAACTACAGGCATATCTCATTTTATTGTGCCTTGTTTTATTTTGCTTCTCAGATAATCTGTTTTTACAAATTGAAAGTTTCTGGCAACCTGTGTCAAGCAAATCTATAAGCACCATTTTTCCAACAGTGTGTGCTCACTTTGTGTCTGTGTCACATTTTGGCAATTCTTGCAATATTTCAAACCTTTTCATTATTATATCTGTTATGGTGATGTGTGATCAGTCATCTTTGTTGTTACTGTCGTAGTTGTTTTGGGGCACTGTGGCCATATAAGATGGGGAATTTAAAAGATAAATGTTATGTGTGTTCTGACTGCTCCACTGACCACCCCATTCCCCATCTCTCTCCCTCTCTTTCTCCTCCCTATTTTCTGAGACAACACAGTATTGAAATTAGGCCAGTTGATAACCCTACAGGAGCCTCTTAAGTGTTCAAGTGAAAGAAAAGCTAAAAATGATTAAGCTTAGTGAGGAAGGCATGTTGAAAGCTGACATGGGCTGAAAATGAGGCCTCTTGCACCAAACTGCCAAGTTGTATATGCAAAGGAAAAGTTGTTGGCCGGGCATGGTGGTTCACGCCTATAATCCTAGCACTCTGGGAGGCTGAGGCTGGAGGATCACTCAAGCTCAGCAGTTCGAAACCAGCCTGAGCAAGAGCGAGACCCTGTCTCTACTAAAAATAGAAAGAAATTAATTGGCCAACTAAAACATATAGAAAAAAAATTAGCTGGGCATGGTGACGCACGCCTGTAGTCCCAGCTACTCAGGAGGCTGAGGCAGGAGGATCGCTTGAGCCCAGGAGTTTGAGGTTGCTGTGAGCTAGGCTGACACCACGGCACTCTAGCCCGGGCAACAGAGTGAGACTTTGTCTCAAAAAAAAAAAAAAGAAAAAGAAAAGAAAAGTTGTTGAAGGATGTTAAAAGTACCACTGCCGCAAAGACACAGATGATAAGAAAGTGAAACAGGCTTATTGCTGATATGGAGACAGTGTTAGGAGTCTGGATAGAAGATCAAACCAGCCACAACATTCCCTTAAGCCAAAGCCTAATTCAGAGAAAGACCGTAGCTCTCTTCAGTCCTATGAAGGCTGGGAGAGGAGAGAAACTGGAGAATAAAAGTATGAAAAATAAAAGTATGAAACTAGCAGGGATTAGATCATGAGATTTAAGGAAAGAAGCCATCTCCATAACATAAAAGTCCAAGGTGAAGCAGCAAGTGCTGATGTAGAAGCTGCAGCAAGTTATCCAGAAGATTTAGCTAAGCTCATTGATGAAGGCGGCTACACTAAACAATACATTTTGTTTTTTAAGAAGCATGGTTTTACTCTGTCACCCAGGCTGGAGTGTATTGGTGCAATTGTAACTCGCTGCAGCCTTGAACTCCTAGGCTCAAGCAATCCTCCCACCTCAGCCTGCTGAGTAGCTATGACTATAGGTGTGAGCCACCATGCCTGGCTAATTTTTTCTTTTCTTTTCATTTTTTTTGTAGAGCCGAGATCTCACTATGTTGCCTAGGCTGGTCTCAAACTCTTGGCCTCAAGCAACCCTCCCATGACAGCCTCCCAAAGTGCTAGGGTTACAGGCATGAGCCACTGTGCCTGGCCTAAAACAACAGATTTTCAATGTAGATGAAATAGCCTTCTGTTGGAAGAAGATGCCATCTCAGACTTTCATAGGTAGAGAGGAGAAGTCAATACCTGGCTTCAAAACTTCAAAGGACAGGCTGACTCTCTTGTTAGGGGCTAATGCGGCTCCTGACTTTAAGTTGAAGCTAATGCTAATTTACCATTCCAAAAATACTAGAGCCCTTAAGAAGTATGCTAACTCTACTGTGCCTATGTTCTATAAATGAAACAACAAAACTTGAATGACCCCCGCATCTGTTTACAGCATGATTTACTGAATATTTTAAGCCCACTGTTGAGACCTACTTCTCAGAAACAAAGATTCCTTTCAAAATATTACTGCTTATTGACAATGCACGTAGTCACCCAAGAGCTCTGATGGAGATGTACAAGGAGGTTAATGTTTTCATATCTGCTAACAACATTCATTCTACAGCCCATAGATCAAAGAGTAATTTCAACTTTCGAGTCTTATTACTTAAGTAATACATTTCCTAAGGATATAGCTGCCATAAATAGTGATTCCTCTGATGGATCTGGGCAAAGTAAATTCAAAACCTTCTGGAAGGATTTAACATTCTAGATGACATTAAGAACATTCCTGATTCATGGGAGGAGGTCAAAATATCAACATTTATTTGGAAGAAGTTGATTCCAACCCTCATGGGTGACTTTGAGGGGTTCAAGACTTCACTGAAGGAAGTAACTGCAGATGTGGTAGAAATAGCAGGAGAACTAGAATTAGAAGTGGCACCTGAAGATGTGACAGGATTGCTGCAATCTCATGATAAAACTTGAGCAGGAGCCAACCACAGTGGTTCACACCTGTAATCCCAACAACTTGGGAGACTGAGGTGGGAGGATCACTTGAGGACAGGAGTTTGAGACCAGCCTAAGGTAGCAAGACCCTGTCTCTAAAAAAATGAAAAAAACTGTCATAGGGTGATAGCAAGCACCTGTAGTCCCAGCTACTGAGGAGGCCGAAATGGGAGAATCACTTCAGCCCAGGAGTTCGAGGCTGCAGGAGCTGTGATCACGCCATCGTGCTCCAGCCTGGGTGACAGAGTGAGACCTCATCTCCAAAACAATTTTTTTAAACTTGGACAGATAAAGAGTTGCTTTTTAGGATGAGCAGATAAACTGATTTCTTGAGATAGAATCTAATTCCTGGTGATGATACTGTGAACACTGTTGAAATGACAACCAAAAATTTACAGTATTACTAGTGCCAAGGTTTGAGAGGATTGACTCTTAATTGTGAAAGAAGTTCTACTGTGGGTAAAATACCATCAAACAGCATTGCATGCCACAGAGAAATCTTTCGTGAAAGGAAGGGTCAAATCAATGTGGCAAACTTCATTGTTGTCTTATTTTACAAAACTGCCACATCCACCCAACCTTCAGCATCCCAACCCTGATCCATCAGCAGCCATCAACATCAAGGCAAGACTCTCCACCAGCAAAAAGATTACGACTTGCTGAAGGTTCAGATGATTGTTAACTTTTTTTTTTTTTTTTTTTTTTTGAGACAGATCCCTTATTTTAGAGCCCTTGCTCTATTGCCAGGGCTAGAGTGCAGTGGCGTCTTCATTGCTCACTGCAACCTCAAACTCCTAGGCTCAAGTGATCCTCCTGCCTCAGCCTCCCAAGTAGCTAGGACTACAGGCATGCCCGGCTAATTTATAGATAGCTAGATAGATAGTTTTTTTTTTTTTTAGTTGTCCAGCTAATTTCTTTCTATTTTTTCAGTAGAGATGGGGTCTCTTGCTCAGGCTGGTCTCAAACTCCTGAGCTCAAGAGATCCTCCTGCCTCGGCCTCCCAGAGTGCTAGGATTACAGGTGTGAGCCACCATGCCTGACCCACATTGGCTATTTCTTTTTTTTTTTTTTCTTTTGAGACCAGGCTCTTACTCTGTTGCCCTCACTGGAGTGCAGTGGCACAATTATAGCTCACTGTAGCCTCGAACTCCTGGGCTCAAGTGATCCTCCCACTTCGGCCTCCCCAAGTGCTAGGATTACAGGCATGAGCCATTGCACCCAGCCTACATTGGCTATATTTCAAGTTCTCAGTTGGTCACTATGTTGGACAGCACAGACATAGAACATAGTCATCACCACAGAAAGTTCTGTTGGATAATGCTGTTCTACATTGTTCCTGCTTGCTCAACCTTCTCTTCCTCTACCTGTCCTTCCTCTTCCCCTCAGCCAATCATACACTAAATGTTATCAATTCTAATTCTTAAAAATCTCTTAAATTTATTCTTATTTTGTATCCTTACTACTTTTGGTTCATCGTTATTTCTCACCCAGACTCTCTCAACAGCCTTCTGGTTCTTTTCTTTGTGTCTAACCCACAGGCCTTCAGTCCATGCGCTGCCTTGTTACTAGTGTGATCTTTCTACAGTGCTTGTCATATTTTTCTCCTCCTTAAAACCATTCACTGGCCAGAATAACACTAGGCCCCCTAGCATGGCATTTCACGGTCCTTACCATGAAATGGTAACCTCGTCACTGTTTCCCACATCCCTTGAAGTTCGTGCTTCTGCAGACTGAATCACTCATAATTTCCCTAAGCACTTCACACCCCTGTGCCTTCTCACATTCTGTTTTCTCTGCACGGTGAAAAACATCTATATGTTCTTTAAAACCAAGCATAGCCCACAATCTGATTCTAGGAAGCCTTCCCTACACCCATCTTACTAAATAGAAGAGGTCATTTCTTCCTTGTGTTAGTGCTGTTCCTTATATGAACTTCTAGGTTAGCCCTTAGCACACTGTATTGAAATGCCCCAACTGGATAATTGGGCTTCTTGAAGGGAGAGTCTAGGTCTGATTTATCTCGGCATTCACAAAGCTGGCACCAGACCTGCCATGTCAGAGGTGACAGTCACTGTTTATTAGTTCAGTCATACCTTTTTTCTGAGCTCTCACAGGACTTAATTTTTTATGCTACTTGACATTTGTCACATGCTGCCTTATTCAATAGGGTACCTTTGACATGACGATGATTTGTCTTCTCTCCCTCCCTACAAGATTATGAGTACTACGAGGGTAGAGACAGCTCTTCTTATTTCTTATTCATGTGGAATAATGTTCACTGCAGGCAGTCAGCAACTGTTTATACAGCTCTTGAGGCCAATGGGGAAGCTAAAAGCTGTTTGTTTTCTCCTTGGCTCTACTTACTAAAAAACCTAGTGATTTTCAGAAGTTATTGATATCTCAGACCCATATAGAAGAAGTACGATAGGTGTTTATACTCCTGTGTTTCTTTCCACAGGCTTTGGATGAAGAGTATTTAAAAGTAGATGCCCAATTTGGAGGTGTTGATCAGAGAAAGATTTTCACCTTTGCAGAGAAGGTGGGTGTCCTCTTTCCTGTCTTTTTTTTATTTGGGCCTCAGAGGTATGCAACTGAAGTTCATTGAACTATGATGGGCCAGTCCCACCAGTTGTAATCATACTGTATGGTAGGTATTACTCTCCCTGTTTTGCAGATGAGAAAAATGAGGTAGAAGAATAAGAAGGTTGTCCAGTATCACACAGTTAATAACTGAGTAGGAATTAGAACCCAGATCTGTCTGACTCAAAAGTCCATGCTTTTTGCTACCATGAGGAAACTGCCCGAAGACCTGTTGGATTCGCTTCTTTCCTAATAGCTCAGTTTCCAGGGAGATGCACTACTAGTCAGAACCACTGTTCTTTTCAAGAATATTTGGTCCACTTTCACCTGCATGTTATGTAAACTGCTCATCTCTGAGATGAGTCTTATTAGGATTTAGGAGGATATCCACACAAAACCATAATAGTTCTTTTCTAGGAAAGAACTTGAGTGAGTTGAAAAGAGGTACCAAGAGTATGTGGTTTGTTCTGTTTTCTTTTAGCCATCTCTGTATTGAGAGGAAATGTGTGGTATTTTTGAAAGCTTCTCAAAAACCTCGTATTGGCAAAGATGTAGAGAAAACACTGCTTATGGAAATGAAAATTCTTGGGGGATGATTTGACAGTCCTAAAATATTTCTACCCTTTTAACTAATAATTGTATTTCTAGACATTTGCCCTAAGGAAGTAATAAGTACAACTAGAGTTATGTATAAGAGTACTTATTAGAAGGCCGTGCGTGGTGGCTCACGCCTGTAATCCTAGCACTCTGGGAGGCTGAGGTGGGCGGATCGCTCAAGGTCAGGAGTTCAAAACCAGCCTGAGCAAGAGCAAGACCCCGTCTCTACTAAACATAGAAACAAATTAATTGGCCAACTAAAAAGATACATAGAAAAAATTAATCGGGCATGGTGGTGCATGCCTGTAGTCCCAGCTACTCAGGAGGCTGAGGCAGGAGGATCGCCTGAGCCCAGGAGTTTGGGGTTGCTGTGAGCTAGGCTGATGCCACGGGACTCTAGCCCAGGCAACAGAGTGAGACTCTGTCTCAAAAAAAAAGAAAGAGCACTTATTAGACCAGGCACGGTGGCCGACGCCTGTAATCCTAGCAATCTGGGAGACTGAGGTGGGGGGATCGCTTGAGGTCAGGCGTTCAAGACCAGCCTGAGCAAGAGCAAGACCTCGTCTCTACTATAAATAGAAAGAAATTAGCCGGACAACTAAAAATATATAGAAATTAGCTAGGCATGGTGGCGCATGCCTGTAGTCCCAGCTACGAGAGAGGCTGAGGCAGAAGGATTGCTTGAGCCCACCAGGAGTTTGAGGTTGCTGTGAGCTAGGCTGATGCCACCGCACTCACTCTAGCCCAGGCAACAGAGTGAGACTCTGTCTCAAAAAAAAAAAAAAAGAGTGCTTATCACATTATCAAATTTAACGCAAAAATCTAGATATAAACATATTCAATGGCAAGGGATTGGTTAAATGCATTATGATAAGCCTCACAATGGAATGTTATATTAAGTTATTAAGTATGAAATGTCCAATATCCTTAAGTACTAAGTTTGACAGTTGGTATCTCTAACATTTCACTTTGGTGCTTCTTATTTTATTTTTATTGTGAAGGTACATCCTCAGTCTTTCAAATGCACATTTTGGCTTGTGATTATCTTTCAAATTGGTTTTTAGGGCAATTTTTGTGAAACCATGGATAGGTAAAAAAAAATTGTGTTATTTTCAAATATGAGTTCCATCGTGGAACCAATGCAGCACAGACAGCTCAAAATATTAATGAAGTGTTTGGGAAGGATGTGGCCAATGAACACACAGGACGTCGATGGTTTGAGAAATTCCGTTCTAGTGATTTTAATCCTGAAGCTGAGTCATGTGGGTGACCTGAGACCAAGGTAGATAATGATGAGCTGAAAGCTAGAGTGGAAGCGAATCCATCTCAACCTAAGTGTGAATTAGCAGCAAGGTTTGATGTTACCCTTCCAACAATATTAGGCTATTTGAAACAAATGGGCAAGGTAAAGAAGCTGGATAGATGAATTCCACATGAATTAAACAAATGTCAAAAGAGAAATCGTCTCAAAGCTTGCCTTTCTTCACTGTTACAACATACAGGTGAACCATATTGTTATATGTGATGAAAAATGGATTCTTCTGGACAATTGCAAGCGTTTGGCACAATGGTTGGATAAAGATAAAGTGCCAAAAGACAGTCCAAAACCAAATATTCATCAGAAAAAGCTAATGGTGTCTGTTTGGTGGTCCAGTGCTGGTATTATCCACTATGGCTTCATGAAACCTGGTCAGTCAATTACAGCAGATGCCTGCTGCAAACAACTGGATGAAATGATGAAGATGCTTGTGATTAAGCAATCAAGATTGGTCAATAGAGACAGGCCAATCCTCTTGGAAGACATCACTCAACCGCATGTCGCACAAACAACGCTGCTCAAACTACAGAAGCTGGACTTGGAAACTCTCTGCCATCCACCGTATTCACTAGACCTTGCACCAACTGACTAGCACTTCTTCCAAGCTTTGGACCACGTCTTGCAAGGAAAAATATTCCATTCTCAACAAGCTGTGGAAAATGCCTTTAACAATTTCATCGCCACTTGCTCTCCAGGTTTCTTCATTGCTGGCATAAATAAGCTATCGTTAAGATGGCAAAACTATGTCAATAGTGTAGGCATATACTTTGATTAATTGTACTGCTTCGGCCGGGCGCAGTGGCTCACGCCTGTAATTCTAGCACTCTAG
>CAUYRT010015470.1:0-29134 GCA_963574885.1 Lepilemur ruficaudatus | reverse complement strand
CTCAGGCTAGAGTGCTGTGGCATCAGCCTAGCTCACAGCAACCTCAAACTCCTGGGCTCAAGCGGTCCTTCTACCTCAGCCTCCCGAGAAGCTGGGATTACAGGCATGCGCCACCATGCCCCGCTAATTTTTTTTCTATATATTTTTATTTGGATAATTAATTTCTTTCTATTTTTAGTAGAGACGGGGTCTTGCTCTTGCTCAAGCTGGTTTCAAACTCCTGACCTTGAGCGATCCACCCACCTCGGCCTCCCAGAGTGCTAGGATTACAGGCGTGAGCCACTGTGCCCAGCCCAAAACCCTGCTCTTACCTCGGAGGGATAACACACGTGGCTTGACAAAGGTCTGGGACCCCGCACACTCCTCTGTAGGTAAAAGTTTTCCACAGTAGGGGCAGAATTTGAATGTTGCTTCGATACTTTTGCCACAGTCTGGACAGAAGGAGATCATGCTACAAAACAGAATTAGGGATGAGGAGGACAGGAAGCTGAAAGAAAAACTTAATCCACTACCCAAGAATAGTCATCTGAGTTTTCCACAGTGATGAGGTTACAAAGGGAAGAAAAATGATCACACCCAGAATTTACTTCCAAAGTGGTCACTTCTAATGGGTACTTCAGAGGTCCTGCCCAGTGCATTGAGCCTCTAGCCACCTGTCCCATCCTAACAGCCCAGAGTAGAGTGAAAGCAGAACAAACACTAAGTGAAACTGCGTGCCTTGAGGTCAGAGAAAACACTGTCAGAGAACTGCTTCAACCACAGGACAAGTGTCAAAGAGGCACAGTCACTGTCTCTGATTGTTGTTTGTGATGAAAACACATGATGGGAACGGGAGAGACCATGTTCCCCGAATATCCATATGCTCTCCTATACTTCCCAGCCTCCCTTGCAGCTAGGTTGGGGTATGTAACTAGATCTGCCCAATGGGGTATGAGAAGAAGTCATTTCCTGGCTGCAGCACTCCTCGGTCTACCCCTTCACCTGCAGGGATACCTTGGAGGGCACGTCTCCCAGGTGACATAGCAACAAGATGAAAGAGGGCTGCCTGGTCCACATTGGAACCTCATGATTGACAAAGACATTTCTGATGTATTAGGCCACCGAGATTTCAGGGTTTGTCACTGCAGCACTGCTCATCTCATCCTGACTAATTTAGTGGGACAATGGGTATTCACAACACTATTCTCTACACTTTGTGTATCCCTGAAATATTTCCTAATACTTTTAAAAAATCCAAATCACACACAGAGCCTATGACAAATGAGGATGTGGCAGCATTAGGCCAGTGAAGTGAAGAAGAGAAAATCAACAAAGATGACAGTGCAATAAACACCCCAAATGAATACCTTATAAATACCAGCAACAAAAAAAAAGGACATTTTTATATTTGTGTGTGTGGGTTTTTTTTTTCTGAGACAGAGTCTCACTCTGTTGCCCAGGCTAGAGTGCCACGGGATTAGCCTAGCTCACAGCAACCTCCAGGTCCTGGCCTGAAGCGATCCTCCTGCCTCAGCCTCCTGGGTAGCTGGGACTACAGGCATGCACCACCATGCCTGGCTAATTTTTTATATATATTTTTAGTTGGCCAATTAATTTCTTTCTATTTTTAGTAGAGACGGAGTCTCAATCTTGCTCAGGTTGGTTTCAAACTCCTGACCTTGAGCGATCCCCCCACCTCGGCCTCCCAGAGTGCTAGGATTACAGATGTGAGCCACCACGCCTGGCCAAAAAGGACATTTTATTTGTTCTTATATTCTAAGACTTTGTGTACAGTAGCACTTAAAAAAACAGAATATCAAAATACAAGTTAAAATGAACATGTGCTCATGAATTTATATCACCTTGCAAGAGAAAGTTTTTTTTCTTTTTTTTGAGACAGAGTCTCACTCTGTTGCCTGGGCTAGAGTGCCGTGGCATCAGTATAGCTCACAGCAACCTCAAATTCCTGGGCTCAAGCGATCCTCCTGCCTCAGCCTCCCAAGTAGCTGGGAATACAGGCATGTGCCACCATACCAGGCTAATTTTTTCTATATTTTTAGTTGGCCAATTAATTTTGTTCTATTTTTTTAGTAGAGACGGGGTCTCGCTCTTGCTCAGGCTGGTTTCAAACTCCTGACCTTGAGCGATCCTCCCGTCTTGGACTCCCAGAGTGCTAGGATTTCAGGCGTGAGCCACTGTGCCCAGCCTCTGCTAGGTTTCTTAAGCAAACAAAAGGTTTGTTTGGAAATCTGTGGTGGTTTTAAGCGGCTTCAGGTTAAGCAGAATGTCCCCAGGTGCCAAGTGCCCTCGGTTAAAGATGGTCTCCAGGATGGAACAAGTGCCTAACCAGGTGAGCCCTGTCATGCCCATGACAAAATTCCTTCTGAGAATGAAGTCTGCTAGCAGCAACACACAGGAGATGAGCAGGATCCAGCTGTTGGTAGGGAATAGGCCTACGGAACATGTGCCCAAGGGGATGGTACCTTTATGGGGTCACGGTCTGGCCCTTGGATTCACTGGGCTGGAAACTCCATCTCCATGATAGTGACCTGTAAGTGAACAAAGGTAAAGAAGTTAACTCATCCCTCTTTCACATACAAACGAAAGATAACAGCTAGTGTTTACTAAGCATTGGCCATGTGGCCAGCATGTGCTAAATCCATTCATTCACACATTCATTATTTACTGAGTTCCTAGTTTGTGCCAGCCACTGGGAAGACAGCAGCAAAGGAAACAAACACACCTGCTGACCCCAGGAAGATAACATTCTGGTGGGGGAAGACAAGCTAATAAATAAGTAACTGTTGAACAGGTCAGATGGAGATGGTGCTATGGAAAACAATAAAGTACCATAGGAGAAAACGAGATGCCAAGGCGGTTGGTGTGTCACTATTTACACAGGGTGGCCAAAGAGGGCCTCAGTCAGAGGGAGACATTTGAGCAGAGACCCAAAGGAAACAAGGGAGTGAGTCATGATACCTGGGGGCAGGGGGAGTCCTCCAGGCAGAGAGCTTTCTATGTATTATCTTATTTAGTCTACACAATAGCCCAATAGGTAGGTTCCCGAATTATCATCATTTCTTAGGAGAGGGTTACATCTGCATTTTCCAAAGAGGGCCACAGCAATATTTCCAGTCCTGTGTGCTCATGGAAACCTTGTAACCTCTCCCATCAAGAGGCAGGGTCTCTGGTCCCTCCCCTTGGACCTGGGTGAAGCTTATGCTGCTCCAGCCAAGAGAGGACTGGCAGAAGATGCCATGTGACTTCCAATGCTAGGTCATAAAAAGATTACAATGTGCACCTGGCTGGCTCGTTCAGGATGCTCACCAGTGGAACCCAGTTTCCACAATATGAGGCAGCCTGAAGTAGCCCAGGCAGAGAGACCACATGGAGAGGCCCAAGTAGAGAGGAAGCGAGGGCCCCAGCCGACAGTGAGCATCTGTTGCTGCTATGTGAGTGAGCAAGTCTGCAGGTAACTTAAACTCCAGCTTTGGGTCTTCCTCCTGAGGCTCCAGACATCATGAAGCCGAAACCAGCCATCCCTGTTGTGCTCTCTCGGAATTCCTGACCCAGTGAATCTGCGAGCACGACACACGGCTGTTTTACACCACTGAATTTTGGGATAATTTGCTCTGCAGAGGTAGTAACTGGAACAGGGAATCCCCTGAAGCACAGAGAGGTTAAGTCACTTAACAACAGCTCCCATTTCATGAGAGTTGAATACATGCAGATCACTGTGCTAAGTTCTTCGTAGGCATTAGCTATGGAATCTTCACAATCACCCTTCAAGGCAAGAATGACCCTCTCCTTTGGAGAGATATGGAAGCAGAGGCTCAGAGAGGGAAAGTGACTTACCCAAGGTCACTCAGCTCTTACGTGGCAGAGCCGGATACATTACTTCATTTAATCTTTCCCCCAAGTCTTATAAGGTAGGGATAATCATCCCATCTTTGAAAAATCTACAAACTGATGCTCAAAGGGGTGAGAACACTCCCTACCCCAGACCAGACTCTACTCCTGGAGAATGCAGTGGGGACAGAACTCAAATCCAGAACTCTAAAGCCCATGTTCTTAAACCTGTGCCAATTTATAAAATAGAAATGAAAAACTGGACTGTCATCTTGAGGCTGCAGGTCAGAAGATTCTTGCAGATTTTAATCTGGAAGTTGACGCTGAGTGTGGAATCCGGCCATGAGAGATAGTGGGTGTTTTTAGTCATGTATCCCCCAGGTCTGACACACTGGCACTAGCCTGGCCTGGGCCACCATCCCTCCCTTGTGCTACTGCAGCAGGCTCCTAACTAGACTTCCTGCTTCTACCCTTCCCCCTATAATCTATTCTCAATTAAGGGTCTAGAGGGATCTATTTAAAATCTAAGTCAGACCCTGTCCCTGCTCTGCTTGAAACCATACAGTGGACTTCATTTCAGACAGTAAAGGCCAAAGCTCTTACCATGGCCCACAAGGCCCTAGCTGATCTGCCAGTTCCCTGTTCCCCCGCTGATCTCTTCCACGATCTCCCCTTGCTCACTCTGAACCTGACACACTACCTTCCTTGTTTTTCTTCAAATGTGACAAGAACATTTCTGCCTTTGCCAGGAATGCTCTTCCCACCACTTGCTCTGTGGCTGGTTCCTTTTTCATTCTTCAGATCTCAGCCCAAGAGCTGAGCTCTTTTATAAATTAATAAATTATTTTATAATTTTAAAATTAATTTATAAATTTATAAATAACTTCCCTGACCTCTTTTATAAATTACATCCCCTAACCCTTCCCCTCCTCCTTTGTTTTTCTCCTTAGCACTAATGCCATCTAAAATAGACTCACAATTCCTCATCCTAATCACCTGGTGCCAGGTGCGTTTTGAAGTCCAGTATTTTGAAAATTTTTAGATTTTAGTATAGTACATATCACACCACCAGCAGGATCTAGAGGTAACCTCCTCTAATCAAGTACATGATTTTGTGCAGCAAAATCTTTAAAGATTATAAATAACCATATATCAGGCCCTATAGCTCAGGGCTTAGACCACTGGTCTTGTAAATAGCCACATATCAGTTCAGATCGGTTGTTGCTAGCGAACAAGTTCAAAGCCAAGTCAGGTTGGGAAACCAAGTCGCAAAACAGAAAAAAACCTTTCAGCTTTCACAGGTTTTTGGACTTTAGAATTGTAGATAAGGGATGGTGAACCTGTAAATATTGTATAATCTACTTTGCTAGTGTGTAGCATCTCCAACAACCATTAGAACGTAAACTTGTTGGGCAGGATTTTTGTTTTAGAAGCATTGAGCTTAAAACTTTGCCTATCAGAGCAGGCACGCCAACGTAGAATAAACAGCAGTGTCTGTTGCACAAAGCCTTACATATAGTAAACGCTCAATAAATATGGAAGAAAAAAGGGCATTCCAGAACGCTTAAGTAGCCTATCCAAGGTCACGTGACCAGTTCAGGATTTGAAAGACTCCAACCCTCACGCCAGTCTTTATCACCCATACGTCCACTAATTTTACTTATTTGACAAGTATTTATTGAACGTCTGCTATATGTCAAATACTGTATCCTGTTCCTCCTAGAAGGTTCCGCAGACAACACAGCAGAAGGGCTAGACCCCACCCCAGCGCAAGAAGAGCGGTTGCCTTGGTGACAGTCTCCTTGGCCTCGCCCTCTACCGAAACCACAATGACGTAGTTGCCAAGGCGGGGCGTCTTTCAAACTCTCCGTAAGCTCTAGTCTAGCCCAGCACCTCCAGCCAAAAGTGCCTTAGGACACGCAAAAGTTGGCGGTGATCCCGTCAACCAGGAGCCGCTCTCATCCCGACCCCCGCCCGCCGGGCCCCCGCCTCCTACAAAGGGTCAAACTGACGTCACAGGCACCACGACCGAGCTGGGGCGAGGAACTGGGAGACTCCCCACTGCTTTGCCTCGTATTCCCCCTCACCCCTGTACTTGAGGAGAGGGGTGGACGGCGCAGTTTCTGGGACCAGACCCTTGAATCCTCCGCAGTTACCAAGACCTACCTTCTCAGTTACCCCACGGAAACTTCCGCTAGGCGAAGCGCGCTGCGCGCGCATCCTGGCCCTAAGGCCGGACTGGCCCGCGCAGGCGCCGCTGACTTTCCCACTGCCCCTGGGCTATACGTATCTGGGAACTCCGTCTCCCAGACGCCTTCGCGGCAGGCCAGGCCTCGGGACAGAGGGAGGGATTATTACCTCATCACCCCCCCCATCCGCCCTCTTTGGAACGCTTCATGGTTCTACTGCGCATGTGCCAATGTGGAACCAATCGGACTTAATTGCCAGGCACCTCTCCACCAATCAGAGGTCACATTATTACTTCTCCCGCCTCAACCCCGCCGCTTACTTCCGCTTGTCTTCTCAAGAATCCTAACGGCTTTCTTCATGCGTTTCTATGGCAACCTACTATTGTCGCCTTCAGAAATGGAAAAGCCTTCCAGTGTTCTAGGAAAGGCAGGAGAAGGTTGACTAGATGATCCTTTAACAGGGTAAAAGTTGGACTACAAAACCCTGAAGTCACCTGGTTCTGATTATGTTTCTACTCTATTTCCCCGACCCAGAGCTCTCCAGCGGAGTCTCTAAGGATGAAGCGGGCGGAGATGGGAAGGCAAGTAAAGTCGCCCGCACAGCCCTCTGGGAAATATAGTCCTGGCGCTGGCGCGGAGGATCCTGGGTGGAGTAACTCCGCGGAGAGTCGCGCAGCACCGGAAGTTGCTGTGCCGGGGCGCGTGTGAAGGGAGTTGGACCTCCCGCTCCTTCGCGGGTGGATAACGTCTGTTAACTCGGCCGACGACAATCTCGAGGTGGGAAGACGCCGGAGCTGGGGTCGCTGAGGAACCTGGAGGCTTTCGGGCTCGGTTCTTCGTGGGAGGGGTGACACAGTACTAAATGCGGCGACTTTGGCAAAGGGCGCGTAGCCTTGAGCGGTGGTTGTCTTAGTGGAGGCTTGAACCCTCCTTCACAGCCTGCTGTGAAAACCAGTAAAATGGTTTCCAGTCCTCACTGGCAGCCCTGAGAGTAGAGATTATGCTTTATTTTATTATTGGTTGAAGAAACTGATGCTAAAGGAGGGGGGATGATTAGAGACAGGGTCTCGCTCTTGCTCAGGTTGGTCTCGAGCTCCTGAGCTCAAGCGATCCTCCTGCCTTGGCCTTCCAGAGTGCCAGGATCACAGGCGTAAGCCTCCGTGGGCCAGTTCTTGATCATCAAATGTTTCTGTTGGGGCAAGGTGTGAGTATCCACACTGACGGGAATAAAAACTACGCATGGCCTATGACAATGCAGGTTAAGTTTTGTTGGCAGTTTATGAATAAAGTTCCCGTTTTCTGAGCCTTTTGGTTTTTGGAATTGTAGCTAGGGGACTGTGGACCTGTTGCATTTGCCCCATTTTGTATGGGTGGAAACTAAGGCTCAGAGAAGGTAAATGATCTGACCATGGTCCCACACTAAGAAGTAACAAGACTCCCAATCCAGGGCCCAAGGTTTTTCAGCCTCATAATTGTTTGGCTTAAGTCACCCTGACAGGCTGGATGACTTTGGGCTTTTGCTCAGAGCCCCTGTTTCTTCCTTCCCAAGTCTAAGATGTGTACAGAATGTGAGTTGGAAACTGTAGACAGAGGTCCCAGACTCAGGTATGAGGTCAAGCAGGTCCACTAAAGGAGAGAACCCTCCTAGGCGAGGCTGTGGGGCATTGGGGACCATTTGCCTCACTTAAAGAGGGGAGCTTTCAAAGGGCTCCAGTGAGCTAGTTTTGTGGAAATGCTGACCCAATGTTGCCAAATCCTGGGATTTTTCAGAAGTTGGAAATCTAATTTTTACGTGAAATTTCCCAATTTTCAAGTTTGGGACTACTTAAACAATTTTCTTTCAAAACATTCTGTCAACACCGTGGGCCAAATCAAACATCTGTCAACTGGGTTAGTCTCATGAGTCAAGGCTTAATTAATTCTGGAGTGTGGAGAAACTCATTGTTTAGTAAATGTTAGCAGTCATAGGTTTACCATATTCTCTTATCTGCAGTCACAAACTCTAGAAAACTCTGAAGAACAGATTTTTTTTTTTCATAAATTTGGTATCCATACCTGACCTGAACTGCTACAGGGCATTTATAACCTTTAATGGCCTACCTAGAATGAATATTTGTTTGTTTATTTATTTGAGACAAGATCTCAGTCTGTTGCCTGGGCTAGAGTGCAGTGGCATCCCAGCAACCTCAAACTCCTGGGCTCAAGTGATCCTCCTGCCTTGGTCTCCTGAGTAGCTGGAACAACAGGCACGCGCTACCATGTCCAGCTAACTGTTCTGTTTGTTATAGAGACAGAGTCTCACTATGTTGCCCAGGCTGGTCTCAAACTAAAGCCTCCCAAAATGTTGGGATTACAGACATGAGTCTAGAATGAATATTTATACCTTTCTCTGTAGAATGTTAAAGTGTTCAGTTAGAAAATGCTGCCTGTTCCATACCACACTGGGATTTTAATGAAATATGCTGTATATGTTCTACATCACCTTTGTAAAATCTGAAAATTTCTAAATTTTAAATCATATCTGGCGTCAGAGTTTTAAGAACTTGTGAACCTGTGTCATTGTTAAGTCATTGTGCTGCTTTGTGACATGGAGTGAAAGCACTCCACGGATGTATGCTATTTAGAAAATACACAGTGGATACAAATGTGTAAAAAAAACCCTATGGTATGACGTTTTACAAATTATTGGTTATGAAAATAACTCAGCGGGCAGTGACCATAATTTTTTTTAAATGAAGTAGACTAAAAGAGACTAGAAGACATCCCAGTACTATGTTGCAAGAGTAAATATTGTTCATGAAGCTTTTGTTTAGTTACCATGTGTATGCATAGTCATGATACGTCTTGTCTTCCTTGTTATGGGTCAAGGTTAAAAAATTAAGAAACATTGTTACAGAAGTAGCCAGTTTTGGGCCGGGCAGGCACGGGAGCTCAAGCCTGTAATCCTGGCACTCTGTGAGGCTGAGGTGGGCAGATCGTTTGAGTTCAGGAGTTCGAGACCAGTCTGAGCAAGAGTGAGACACGGTCTCTACCAAAAATAGAAAGAAATTAATTGGCCAACTAAAATATGTAAAAAAAATTAGCCGGGCATGGTGGCACATGCCTGTACTCCCAGCTACTTGGGAGGCTGAGGCAGGAGGATCGCTTGAGCCCGGGAGTTTGAGGTTGCTGTGAGCTAGGCTGATGCCACAGCACTCTAGCCCGGCAACAGAGTGAGACTCTGTTTAAAAAAAAAAAAAAAGTAGCCAGTTTTGGAGACAGGCTCACCTGGATTCAAATCCTAGAGATGATAATGAATAGTCCCAGAAGCACTGTCCCGTTTATTCAGTTAAAGAGACACAGTTGTTCTGTCAACAAATACTTAAAAAGCACCTACCATACACCAGGCACTGTGCTGGTGCTAAGACATAGCAGTTAGTAAGATGGAAGGTCCCACTGAGCCCCAGTAGGCTTTCATCATCAAATCTCCCAAACATGTATTTACTGATTGTGTGAAGTGGTAAGAATGGTTGCAGAGTTCCTTTGTATGATCTGAAGCACAATGGAAATATGGGACTGGGGTAGTTTTAGTAAATACGGTTGTCATTGTGATTCCTGCAGGGAGACTCACTTTGGGACTTGTCTTCCTACTGGATATTTTCAGGGCTCATCCAGCATGGACAAGGAGTCAGCCATAGGAGGAAAGAAGACTTTCTCATAGCTCCCTTGTCCTTCCTGCAGCCTTGCCAGCCAGAAACATGGAGGGGAAGGAGGAGGAGCTTAAAAGAGGCCACTGGGACCCAGTGGACCCTCACGCTACGACGGAGGTGAGTTGAGGGTCTCTCTGTCTTAATTGATTGCCCCTAAAGGCAGGAAAACTGGCCTTCCTTTGTTCTGGGTTTTCTGTCCCAAGCGGTCTTTTTAATATAAAACTCTCATGCTGTTGTTCTTTTGCTTGGTACCCTTCCAGGAATCCCTATTGTTTACAGGATAAATTCTAGGTTTCTCAGCCTGTTCCCACGTGATCTGGGTTTCGCCCACCTCCTCAGCATCTTCTACCATTTACCCAGACAACCAGTATGTCCTTTTGGGTTAGTGGTAAAATATTACACTGTATATTCCAGCTTCCTGGCTTTTGCTCAGTTTGTGCCCTCTGCTAGAATACCCTGCCCTCCTTTCCTGTCTGGTAATGTCTTAAACAGCGTTCAAGACCCAGTTTAGTATCTCCCCACCCTGCTTGCTTTCCTAGGCAGAGTCAACTCTTACCTGCTGTGGCCTCCCATAGCACCCCTGCTGCCTCCATCGTAGCGCAGATCCACCTAGATTTGGTTATCTCCGTGCGTGTCAGTCAGCCCCACCAGAGTAGATGCTCCTCAAGGACAGGAACTGATTGGGATTCATCTCTGGGTACCCAAGGCCCTGCACAGGCCTGGCACACAGGAAGCCTTGCGAGGTGTTTGTTGAGTGGATGAATGCGTGAAACCGTTTCTCTACCTAATAAATATCTGCTGTCCTTACTGATCCAACTTGAAAGTCCTCCTCCAGTAGGCTTTCCCTGTTCCCAGGGCAACATCATTCCTCCTTCCCCAGCCCACACAAGCCCTGATACCTCCCTCTGTCACAGCCCCACTGCCTCATGCTCAGTGTCAGCATCCCTTATGTCTCCATCAGACCAGGAGCCCCTCAAGGTCGGGGACCAAGTCTGATGCATGTCTGTGTCCCTGGCACCCACACTGTGGTCTGGCATATAGGAGAAATGATTGTCGAATGCATGCTCTGACCTTGTCACTCTCGTGTGGCTCCGCAGTGCCTCAGGGATCAAGTTTCTGCTCTTTTCTCCCTGCCACACCCCAATCACTGTAACCAGAGGCCATGTGCAGCCCAGTCTGGGAGCCTGATGAAAGGAACTCCTCGAGGCCCTCTGTGATCTGGTTCCTGCTGAAGAAAACGTCTTTGGCTCATCCTTCTCAAGATGGATGACAGCAACAATTTCAGCTATAAGTACCAACATAAATAGTCAAGAAACTACATAGATCACATAACCAAAAGCCCATAGGTGGGGCTGGCTTATCTGCTAGTGTGATCGGGACTCAGTTTATTGTCCCCATCTCTCAGCCCCAACTAGTATTGGCTGCATCCTTGATGAGCTCCTTCCCTTATCCCAAAACAGCTGCTAGGAATGCATGATTCCTCACCTTATGCAACAAATATTTATTATGTGCCTACTGTATATGGGCTTTGTTCTGGGGACTAGAGTAGGGGACCAACTTACGTGGTCCCTGGCCCTATGAAGCTCACATATTGGGTGTGACAGTGTATTAGTTTGCTAGGGCTATTGTAACAATGCACTATAATCTGGGTGGCTTGAACAACAGTAATTTATTGTTCACAGCACTGGAAGCCAGAAGTCTGAGATTAAGCTGTTGGCAGGGCTGGTTCCTTCTGAGGGACCATGAAGGAGAATCTGTTCCCTGCCTCCTCCTGGCTTCTGGTAGTTTGCTGTTGATACCTGGTGTTCTTTGACTTGTAGAAGCATCACCCTGATCTCTGCCTTTGCCTTAACACGGTGTTCTCCCTGTATCTTCACATCAGTCTTTCCTCAGCATGTATCTATCTCTGTGTCTCAGTTTCCCCTTTTTATAAGAGCATCAGTCGTATGGATTAGGGCCCACACTAATGGCCTCATCTTAACTTGATCACCTCTGTAAAGGCTATTTCTAAATAAGGGCACATGCTGGGGTACTGGGGATTAGGACTTCATCATAACTTTTTGTAGGGTTACAATTCAACCCATACTAGATGGTAATATACATAAGTAAATCACACAGAATGCAGGCGGTATTAAGAACTATGGAGAAAATAAAGCAGGGAAAGGGGATAGGAGGGCCGGAGTAGGTTTATTGTTTTATACAGAGTGGGGTCAGAGAAGGCCTCATTGGAGAAGAGGTGTTTGAGCAGAGAACCAGGGAGACACTCCTGAGCTCTGGGGAGGGGAGCAGCCAAATGTGTTCAGAGAACAGCAAGGAAGCTGGTTTGGCTGAAACAGAGTGGACAAGCAGGGAGGGGTGGAGGAGGTGAGGCCTAGGGGTAGCTAGGACCAGATCCTTAGGGCCCGTAGACCATTGCATGGACTGTGTCTTTAAATCTGAGTAAGTAGGGGTGCCATTGGAGGGTTTGGCGCAGAGTAGGGACAGGATCTACTACAGATAGAAAGAGGATCCCATCTTGTCTACCTAACTCCTGCCTAACATCACCATTTGGATGACTGTATTAGTGTCTTATTGCTGCTGTAACAAATTACAGACTTGGTGGTTTAAAAGCAACAGAGATTTATTCTCTTACTGTTTTTGAGGTTGGAAGCCCAAAATTAGTTTTTGATGAGCCTCAAAACAAGGTGTCAGGAGGGCTGGGTCCTTCCGGAAGCTCTAGGGGAGAATCTGTTCCTTGTCTCTCCCAGCTTCTGGAGGCCACTTGTATTCATTGGCTCCTGGCTCCATCATTCCAGTCTCTGTTTCTGTCATAGCATTGCCTCCTCTGGCCTGTGACTCCCTTCCCCCCTCTTGTAAGGACCCTTGACATTTAGGGCCAACCTAGATAATCCATGATAATTTTCCCATTTCAAGATCCTTAATCACACCTACAGAGTCCCTTTTGCCATATGAGGTAGCATGTGGGGATTAGGATGTGGACATCTTTGTGGGGGCCGGGAAATTACTCAGCCTACTAAAATCTAAAGGATGTCTCAAACTTTACGTATCCCAAACCAGACTCAGACTTTCTGCCCTGAAAGCTGCTTCTCCCACATTTCAGTAAGTGGCAGCTCTGTTCTTCCAGCTGCTCAGGTTAAAAACTTAGAGACATCCTGTGCCACTCTCTGTCTTTCACACCCTGCGTGCTGTCAGGAAGTCTCGTCAGCAC
Organism: Lepilemur ruficaudatus; assembly: GCA_963574885.1. NCBI lineage: Eukaryota > Metazoa > Chordata > Mammalia > Primates > Lepilemuridae > Lepilemur > Lepilemur ruficaudatus. Next base: position 16,220 of record CAUYRT010015470.1, on the reverse strand, counting down.
CAGCATCAGACCATCTAAACTCTCGCCGCTTCTCACTCCCGCCACTCTCGCCATCATTTCTCACCCGAATCATTGAATTGGTCTTCTTCCTTGACTCCCTGCTTCTGTCCTTCCACCTTCTGTCTTTTTCCACAAAGCAGCCAGAGGAGGATCCTGGTTAGTATATGCTTAATTTTTTAGAAAATCTTTTTATTGTAAAATAAAGTGTAGAAGCAGAAACCAACATGCATCAAATATATGACCCAATGAAGACAAATAACCCCTTCACTCTAGAATGAGAACTTTTTTTGCCACTCACCCCAGAAATCCTTCGTGGACCCCATCAGAGCCTTCTCCTATCCCTCATAAGGGATGATTTTTATATATATTACTTCCCTATGGGTTTTTTAAATAATAATTTTATTACCCAAATGCGTGTCCCCATTGTCTCCTCTTTTTTAAAAAAATGTTTTTTATGACTCTGTCTAGATTCCTCCTCCATCCCCCTCTGTTCTTAATGGCTTGTCCTTTGAAGAACCAGGCCGGTTTGACCTGTAGAATTTCCCTCAGTCCGTTTTTGTCAGTTCCATCCTCCTGGTGCAGTTCAGTTTGTTCCCAGTTGGCAGCTGGATCCAGAGGCTTGATCAGACTTAGGGCCAATCCTTTTGCCAAGACATGAAAGAGTCCCAGAATGTCTGGTTCTCCATGTTGGTCATCCTGGCAGATGCTGGTGTTTACTGCCTATCATCTGTTCGTTCACCAGGGGTTGCAAAATGGCGCTGTTCTAGTGCTATCATTTCTTTTATTTATTAGTTGGAAGACTTTTTAAAAAAGACGTCTCCCCGCATCTACTATTTGGCTCTCCAGTGGTGTACTTCACATAGGGTAGGGGGGATAAATGCTTGACTCTTTCCTTTTGTGTTTCAGTTTCCAATATAAGGAATTGGTTTCTGACTGTCATCTTTCAAAGATGACCGGTTCTTTTATACACACCTGTGTGTGTGTGTTGGTTGATATTCCTAGAGTTTACAAAGCATTTTTACAAATGTCAATGTGACATACCCAGACTAAACCCCATGAGGACAGGAACTGGCTGCCTCCTTCTGCATCCTGTGCCTGTTCAGGGGCCAGCTCATAGTAGCTGCTCAGTTGTCATTGGACAAATGGGTAGATGACAGATGCCACTTGCTCAGCAGCTTCCTAATGGGTTGGGTCCCTGCTGAGCACTGTATGGATATTAGCTCACTTCCTTCTCACAGCAGCCTTAGTTTAGAGACGAGGAATAACAAGGCCTCACAGCTGATAGATGCAGAATCTGAACGGGGGTCCCTCTGACTCCAAAGCCAAGCCCCTAACTGGTCACCTTGCTGGAGGTCACAGAGCAGATGGTGGGTTGTGCTCCTCTGCGACCTACTTACTGTGCTGTGGTTTGAACGTTTATCTCCTCAGAAACTCGTGTCAAAACTCAATTCCTGATGTAACAGTATTAAGAGGTGGGGCCTTTTAAAAGGTAATGGATTATCACAGAAGTCGGTTACTTAGCAAGAGAATGAAGCTGTTATAACAGCCAGTTTGGCATGCTCCAGCCCCCTCATTATGCAATGCCCTGTGCTACCTTAGGACTCTGCAGAGTCCCCACCGCCAAGGCCCTCACCAGATGCAGCCCTTCAACCTTGGACTTTCCGGCTTCCAGAGCTGTAGGAAATAAATTTCTTTTCTTTATAAATTACCCAGTCTCAGATATTCCGTTATAGCAGCAGCAAACAGACTAATACACACTGTGACTTTGGGCGAGTAACTTTGGTTCTCTGGATCTCGGTCTTCTGTAAATCAGGGATAATCCTGCCTCAAAGAGAAGTCAGGCGGTTCAGTGACTCACTGCACCTTCAAGCGTTGAGTCCACTCCCAGCATGAAGGAAGCTCTTGGTCAAAGGAGGGCCTTTGTCGTCAGACAGCTGGAGGGTTGGGACAGACAGTGTAAGCTGGAATGAAATTACCTGACGAGATAGGGCTCCCGAGGGGCGTGCAGTTTACTTACCAACAGTCACCCACAGGGGAAGGTAGAGGGGCCAAGCCTCAAATCCAGACTAGAGAGTTGGTTTCCATTCTTCCGTAAAACGTGCCTATGTGTGTGCACGTGAGTATGTACCTATGTATGTGTTTGGGGTGGGGAGGGAGGTCCAGATGGGACACACCAAAAAGTCACAGTTTCACCTAGAGATAGAGTGTTTGGGAGCAGGCTGTCATTACTTCTTGAGTATTTGAATTTTTTTTCTAAACACCTATTAACTAAGAAGTTTTAAAATGAAGACAGATGGTATAACTAAAAGTTGGACAGCTGGACGTGAGCCTTAGGTAGTCACGTGGCCTGAAATGGACCTGGTACCACCTGTGAGGGTGTCTTGCCCCCAAAAGCTGTACTGACTCCAGTCAGGCTTCTGCTCTACTAACCAGTTTATGGAAAATGCAGGGGCCAGAGAAGCAGCCAGGTGACACCATGAGGAAGCAGTCTGCCACATCCAGAATGTGGGACCTTAAATCAGGCGCATGTAAATGCAAAGAGGGCACAGGAGTATAGATGTAGATTAAAAGCCTTCAGAGTTGTATCAGCCAAATGCAAGGTATGGGTCTCCTTGGATTCTGCATCAAACAAGCTAGCTATAAAAACACAGCGTTGAGATGTCAGACAAATGTGTATACGGACTTTGAATGTGGTCTAGATACTCAGTGATAGTAAGGAGTTACTGTTCATACTGAAGTAGTCACAGGTGAAATCAGATGATCCCTGGGTGATGGGTCCATGGGAGTAAATTACATGCATCTCTCTACTTGTACATATGTTTGAAAATTTCCGTGATAAATAAAACTTAAAATCTTGAACACACACACACGCACACAAAAACCAAAGCAAGAAATACGTCGATTTTAGGATCAGGCAGACCTGGATTTAATTGCTACCTGTGTGACTGTAAGTTGATTTGTTTCCTTACCTACACAATATGGAGGTTTCCAATTTCTTCTGTCTCAAGGTTCTTCTCATGAGGCTGAGAACAGGATTTTTGCCAAAAGCCTAGAAAATTGAGGGCTGAGATTACTTTGAGTGAGCTCCCCTGAGCGACCAGCATTGTGTTGTGTTTTAGGAATTTGTGACCCTCAAGGACGTGGCCATGGACTTCACCTTAGAAGATTGGGAGGACCTGGGGCTGGACCAGGGGGACCTGTTCTGGGACACAGCAGTGGACAACTACCAGGATCTCTTCATGCTGAGTGAGTGTTGCCTGTCCCAGGGCCCCAGCCACTGCCCTGCTTGGTGATCACTTATGCTTCCGATCACCCGTAGGATGAAATCTCGGCTCCTGAGCTTCTTAGAATCAGCATGACCTAGCCCAGCTGTTCTCAGCTGGCTAAGGGAACATTGGCAATGTCTGGAGACATTGTTGATTATCACTGCCTGGGAAGAAGGTACATGGAATGAAGTCCAGGGAAGCCAGACACAAGCTTCCAGAATTCTCTCTGTAGAGTCACGTGGAATGAACTTAATTTCCCTGGCAGTGAGATGTGACAGCGTGTGAAATTCTGTCCACCAGGGAAGCTCGTAAGAGTTCAGTGCCAGGATTTTTACTTGGGGCTGGTCACATGGCCCCTCTTGCCTGGCATGTACCAAAATTCTAGACTCCCAGAAGGGAGGCAGATGCTCAGTGTAAACCAGTGTTTGTACAGTTGAGGCCCAGTGAGCCCCTCTCATCAGTTCTGGTGGTGTTGGGAACCTGTCTGAAATCTAGCCTTGCCGCAGGCCTGATTGAATGACAGTGCTCTTCTCTCCCTGCAGAGCCCCTAAGCCCCAACCTGACCTCCCACCTGGATGGCACGGGAGAGCTGGAGGCCCTGGCTAGAGGAAGCCCCGAAGCAACAGACCCTGGTGAGTGAATGGAGTAGGGGGACCCTGTGTTTACCCTTTGTCCTCAGGACCTCCAAAGGCTGTGGCCAGTCTCCCAGAAGATCTACCCGGATGTCTCCATGCCTGGCTTCTGTGCTTCACTGCCGTTTACTGGCTTCCATCCGCTTGTCCTTGGGGCTTGGTGTGGATCAGGACATTTGGATGGACTCTCACTCTGGCATGCTCATCTTTCTGGGCATTCCAGCACAGGGCTGTCTTGTGTCTCCTCTTTCCTTCTGGACTCAGCAATGGGAGCCCTTCCACTCCCTGAGTCGGTCTTTCTACCTTCCAGCCTTGTGCTCCCTAAGCATGTGGACTGACCCCCTGGTCTACCCCTTTTACCTCCCTTTGTGTAGGCCAGGGCACAGCATATGGCCACATCTGGTAGTAATTCAAGTGCAGGCCTGAATGCCACCAAGAGCATTCACTCTGCCATCTACTAGGCCAGGGTTCCTCTGGGTGGATGAGGTTAGGCAATGAGTATTCCCAGGGTATTCCCCAAGTGGAAGAAAGCAGCGGCAGGTGCCTTACCTGGGCATCGGAAGCTTCTCTCATTGTTATTTTACCTACATGAGAAGGAGGGCCCTGAATCAGAGACCACAGGAGTCTTAGGCTCCACCCCAGTCAGTGAGTCTGCAGCTCCCTTCTTGGCTCACGATCCATGAACTCATGAATGTGGGCCCTCTGCAGCCTCCTCTTCAGCACACCAGTGTTCTATGTAGGTGACTAACCCAGGCACAGGCTCTTTTTTTTTTTTTCCAGACAGAGTCTCACTTTGTTGCCCTGGCTAGAGTGCCATGGCATCAGTCTAGCTCATAGCAACCTCAAACTCCTGGGCTCTAGCGATCCTCCTGCCTCAGCCTCCCGAGTAGCTGGGACTACAGGCACACGCCACCATGCCCGGGTAATTTTTTCTATATATTTTTTAGTTGGCCAATTAAGTTCTTTCTATTTTTTTTAGTAGAGACTGGGTCTCGCTCTTGGTCAGGCTGGTTTCTAACTCCTGACCTTGAGCGATCCGCCCTCCTCGGCCTCCCAGAGTGCTAGGATTACAGGCGTGAGCCACCACGCCTGGCCTCAGGCACAGGCTCTTGCAACCTGTTTTCTGTTTTTGCCACCTCCACATATTGGCTATTTCCAAACAGGTAGCCATGCCTTTACTAACCTCCAGTAGTAACACTTGTGTTGCTTTGTCTTCGTATTTGTCTTTCCTCCTTTAACAGTGTACCTCTCTAGGAAGTAGAGCTTAGCTGATTCATCCCGTATTTCCCAGTACTAACACCATGTCGTGCACATAAGAGGTGCCTGTTACATCTGTCAGTGCATTCTAGGCAGTGGAACAGCATGAGCAAAGGTATGGTCAGGAGAATGAACCAGATACTGTGGGACACAAGAGCAGAGGCAAGAGTGACGTGGTTTTGGAAGGCAAGTTTCAATCGCGTGCTGAGAGAAATTAAGCAGTCCCACAGATACTGAGTGGATGGTGAGCCAGTAAATCTCAGGAAAAGGAACAAGCTTGAAAAGATGTGATGATGGTGCAAGATGGAGGAGAGGCGGGGGCCTGGGGGGACTGGAGGCACGGAGCAGAGCAGTGAAATTCATGCTTTATGAAGGATCCCAGAGAGTGCACAGCTTGGTTATTGAGGGTGTGGGGTCAGACGGGTTCAGATCCTCGCTCCACCACTCACTCAGCTATAAGAAAGGAGAAGCACACTCACCTTACAGGGGGCTGTGGGCAGTAACTGAGGCACTTCTGCCCGAGAGCAAGTGTGCCGTAAGTGGGAATTACTCTGTCCTGTGAGCCTTTCCTGGGTGGCCAGGCCTGGCCCACTGGCACTGAAGACAGATAAGCAAGGAAGGGTCCCCATCAAAGAGCTTACTTTTCGGTCAGGGGTCAGACCCACTCATAACCAGTTACAGTAAAGAAAAGCAAGTGCTTGGCCATCGTTCAGAGAATACAGGGCAGGGCACTTAAAGCAGAACAGGGTGTGGGGTTGTCAGAGAAGGCTTTCCAAGGAGGGTGATACTCAAGCTCAGTATTAAATGACATAGAGGAGTTAGTTCGGGAAGTACAGTCCAGCATGAGGGACCAGTCAAGGCACAGGCAAGAAAGTCTGGTAGATTCAGGGAATCACAGGAGTTCTGTGTGGCCGGCACAAAGAATGCTGGGCTGATACACCTGCATTTCTCTTCCTCAAGCGGAAAGCCATGGAAGGGTTAAATCAGGGGAGTGATGTAGTCAGATCTGTTTATTATAAAGCCCTTTAGGATTAGTGTGGAAGACTGGCAAGAGAAAGGGGAGGCCAACAAGGAGCCTAGAGTCAGATGGAGTCGGTAGAGAGAAGAGGAAGGTAGCTGAGGCATTTTGAAGGAGACCAGACAGGAAGTAATGCCTGAGTTGAGGAAGGGGGAGGTTTACGACTAGGATTCCGGCATGGAGGACTGCATGGGTGGTGGTGGGATATTCCAAGATGGAGGATGCAGAATATGAAGAGCAAGATTTTGGCGACAGTGCAGGATAGAGTGGAGGGGAGAAGGAGGTGAGTCCAGGAGACTTTTTAGGGAACTTTGTCAGGTAAGAGTGAGGGTGATGGTAGAGGTTTTGTGCCCTGTTTAACTCTTGTGGTTTCCCAGTTCCTTTCCTGGGAGTGTGTTCTCTGTTTTCTGTGATGCCATTTCCAGACAGGTCACTACTCTGGGGCCCTTGACAGACAGGCTGGACTCAAGATCCATCGCTCCCATTCCCTCTTGTCTGTGTTCTAACCCCACCGCTCCTGCCATTCCTCTTTTGGGAACAGGAGACATTTGTACTTTCTCTTTCAGACATGGTTGAGACCAAGAACTCTCCTTTGGAGCAGGATTTCTTGGACGAAGGACTCTACCAGGAGATTATGGAGACGCTGTCCAAGGATGGCCTCTGGGACTCCAATTTTGGAGAAGACTGTATAGGCGAGAGCTGGTTAGATAGTTTGCTGGGAGATCCAGAATGTCTTTTGAGATCTGACGTTATCACCAACAAGGGACATCCCACTGAATGCAAGAGTCACGAATTCAAGAGATGCCTCAGTCCTGTGTCCCTCCTTTCCACAGGAGAGGACTCTGTGGTGCATGATCTTCCTGAAAAGAGCCTCACACCAGCTAAGACTCAGGAATATATGAGTAACTTTGGCTACTACTCTGACCAGAGCCAGCAAGATCCTGTCCAGGGAGGGGAGAAACCATATCAGTGTACCGAATGTGCGGAAAGTTTCAGCGAGAGTTACCATCTTATCCAGCACTGGCTTATTCATGCTTTGGAGAAACCTACTGTGCATCAAGAGTGTGAGAGAGGTTTCAACCAGAGTTCTTACCTTTTTGTGCATCCGGTGACTCACGTGGGCTACAAATTATATGTGTGTAATGAATGTGGGAAGACTTTTAGTCAGAATACTCACCTTCTACGGCATCAGAAAACTCACCGTGTAAAAAAACCACGTAAGAGTCGAGATGGTGACCAGTCCAGTCATGGCACACGGCCTGTTAAGCCTAAGAAAACTTACGTAGGTGGTAGGTTCTTTAAATGTAATGAATGTGACAAGGCTTTCAACCGGGCTTTTCATCTCACTCAGCACCAGAAGACCCACACTAGGAAACGCTATGAATGTGCCAAATGCCAGGCAACCTTCAACTTGAACAAACATTTCATCCGACATCAGAAAACTCATGCTGTTAAAACTACCTCCGACTGTCAGGAGTGTGGGAAGGCCTTCAGGCGGAGTTCCCTGCTCTTGGAGCACCAGGCTGTTCATACTGGAGAGAAACCTTATAAATGTAATGAATGTGGCAAACCCTTCAGCCATACCACTACCCTAAAGATCCATCAGAGAGTTCACAGTGGAGAGAAGCCTTACAAATGCGGTGAGTGTGGGAAAACCTTCTGCCGAAACACTCACCTGAATGAACATCAGCGAATTCACACAGGCCTCAGACCCCACAAATGTCAGGAATGTGTCAAGAGTTTTAACCGGCCCTCACACCTGATTCGACATCAGTCCACTCACACCACAGAAAAGCCCTACAGCTGTGCTGAATGCAAGAAGACCTTTAGCCATAATGAACACCTTGTGCAACACCAGAAAATCCACACCGTCGAAACCCCCTATGAATGTCAGGGGTGTGGAGAACGCTTCACTTGCAGCTCAACCCTGAATTGCCACCAGAGCATTCACACCAGAGAAAAACAAGGATTTGATGTGAGCGAGAAGATCTTGGATCAGAACCCAGAACAGAGAGAGCATCTGAGGCTTGGCGAGAAGTGCTTTAAGTGTAACAAATGTGAGAAAACCTTTAGCCACAGCAAATACCTAACTCAGCATCAGCGAATTCATGCTAGAAAGAGGCCCCTGGAGTGTAAAGAATGTGGGAAAACATTCCGTCAGAGCTCATGCCTGTCTAAGCATCAGAGAATTCATCACACAGGGGAAAGGCCCTATGAATGTGGTGACTGTGGGAAAGCCTTTAGCCTAGGCGCGGAACTCATCCGCCACCGAAGAGTTCACACTGGAGAAAAGCCTTACGTTTGTCAGGAATGTGGGAAAGGCTTCAGCCAGAGCTCATGCCTTGTTATTCACCAGAGAGTTCATACTGGGGAGAAGCCCTACGTGTGTAGCGAATGTGGGAAAGCCTTTGCCCAGAAAACAAATCTAACACAGCACAAGAGAATTCACACTGGGGAGAAGCCTTACACCTGCAACGTGTGTGGCAAAGCCTTTGGCCTCAGCACCCATCTCAGTCAGCACCAGAGAACGCACACCCAGGAGAAACCTTATCAGTGTCCACGTTGTCAGAAAGCCTTTGGGTGCTGCTCAAGTCTCAGGCGCCATCAGCGAGTACACAGGTAACAAGCAGCTACACTGCCTGCTGCCACTGTGGCGTCAGAGTCCCAGACATCTGAGGCCATGTTCATCTGACGTCAGAAGTCGAAACCATCACACTGCAAGCTCCCTCCAAATAAATAAATCTCTTTATTAATAAAGATTGATTAGAAAGTTTGCACACGAGTTTCATTGAAATAATAAAAACAAAAATTAAGAAGCTGTATAACAGTGGGATTTAGAGGTGGATTCTGGAGCCAGTCTGCCTGAGTTAAATCCCACCTCTGTCTACTACCTAAGTGACCTTGGGAAAGTTGTAAAATCTCTCAGGACCTCAGTGTCCTCATCTGTAAAACGGGGATGATAAAATGTACCTACCTCAGATGGCTGTTGTGAGGATTAAACTAATGTGAAGCACTTTGAACTGATGCCCAGCATATTAAGTACTCATCTAGTGTGAGCTACAAATATATGTCGGCTCTAATACAAATATATTCTTTTATATTAAAAGAAGAAAAGAATTAGTAACCTGTCTCTGTTTACTGCAGGTAATGTTCTTATAATGTTACTGCTTTAATTAAAATTTTACTTTTAAAATGTTTCTCTCTCACATCTTACTCTTTTAAAATGCCTGGTCTTTTCTGGCCTTCCATTTCTCTGCTCTGTCATAGTTTTTTCTTAACTGACCTCCAGAAAGCCAAGAAGAGCATGTAGACTCCTAACCTGAGCTAAAACGTTCCACTCTCCACCTCCTAAGCCCGTCACTCGAAGGACTCCCCTTCCCACATGCTGCCTCATCCCGTAATCTTCCTCTGTTAAAAGTGGTTAGTTATACCATGTGAGACCAAATTTGTCATGGAAGTTAATGATAACTGAAAACACAGCTGGATTCGGTCAGGAAAGCCGCATTGATCAAGATGTTGCCGCACACAAAACACATATGGAAGACGTGCTGCGGGGGGTGGTGTGGTGAAGTGGTTGCTAGAATGTTTATCATGCACCGTTTATCCTACTCGCCAGGCAATTTGCTAGGCTCTGGTGAGTAAAACCAATACAATAAGCCTTGTCACTGCTCTGAATTTTCTGGAATCAGAAAGGGAAATGAATGGCCCCATTTTCATGGAAGATTGCCATTAGTTGACAAATGACATCTTAAAAATGCCACATTCCCTCGTGTCAGGAAATTCTGGGACCACCAAGAATTGCTGGAGAGCTCAAAGATACGGAAACACAGGACAAGCTCCCTCTTGACAGTGCTCTGTCAGCTCTGGGATTTTGTGCCCTACCCACTATGTGACCCAGTCGCACATTTGCTGAAGCATGACAGAATCTTACGAGAACATTTGGCCCTTGTATTTTCAATACCTTTCATATTTTCAGTGTTCAAAGTAGTTTGAGTTTGGGGGTAATTGCTCTGTACCCTTGGACTATTTCAACCTTGTACCTTGAGTTCTGCTGGTTGGTTTTGTAGTTGAAATCGAGAACCTTATTTTGGCAGACCATTGGGCCCACACCACAGTGGGCACATACTGTTTTTCTTTTTTCTATTCTGCTTTGTTCAGCATCAGAACCTCCTAGACATACTGTTTTTCAAATGGCCAAAGCATTTAATTCTCTGCACATAATTGCTGGAACTCTTGTCTGGTCTAGGAGATGAGCATGTTACATACAAAAGGGGTGTACAAAGTATCGCAGGGCAGGAAAACAATTGATAAGTGTGTTCAATGAGAGTTTTTACACTAGTGAGAGAGATTGGAGGCTCCCTGGAAAATTGGTAGCCATTGGTATTGGGGGGGGGCAATCTCTGTAATTATCTGTTGCTACGGGTCAGGGTGGAAATGTCTTTCATGTGTGCATGTTGGTTGGTTTTCTGATTAAAATTTTGAATCTGAAAGTGTTGGTTCCTTCTCTCAGCCTGGTGCCACACACCCAGCCAGATGGCAGGCACTCACGTTCTTGTGGGGGAGGGCTTATGACGATGAGTGTTGCCCAGTAAGAGGGAGGAGCTGAGTATGTTTTCCCAAGTTCTTGTTATTTAAGCCACCGAATTTGTAGTAATTTGTTACAGCGTCCCTAAGAATCTAATACGGGGACTCAGCCTTATATGAGCCAACACTTCAGGAGGCCAAATGAGCAGACAGGACAAAACTAGGTCCTCAGAGACATGGGTGAGCTCCTGGGTCAGACCTTATCTGAGCACATTTAACTTCTGGACTTTGTAGTTACATGAACCAGTAACTTCCCTGTGTTGTTTAAGACAGGTGGAGAAAGGGTTTCTATGAATCATAACCAGAGAATTCGCAGCTGATGTGCTGGTTTAATTCACTGCTTCCTTCCTCAACCAGAAAAACACATAAGAAACCAAGTGAGGGAGACATCAATGAATCTATTCTCACTGATGTTTACAAAGCAATGCTTTGCAAGCTTTGGTACATTATCAGAACTACCCAGAGGACACATGGTAACTGGGCAAGAGGCCTCAAAGACATCACATCTGAAATCACTGGTCTTGGTGTAGACCTCAGGGATTACCTGAGTGGTGCTCCCTCACAGAGTGGAGTCCCTAAGGGGAAACCATCTGAGTGTGTCATGGCCACACTGATGGCACTTGGCAGCTGATCAAGCACTTTCTTTCTCATGTCTGAAAGAGATTTTGTGACATCGACTTGAAGAAAGAGACGACAGCAGAGGCTGGGGAATCAGAGGCTCAGAGAGGTAGAGGGACTTATCTACAAACCCCAGTAAAGGGCCAGGCTTCAAGACCCTGATCCCACACTCCATCCCATCATGCCACCACTGCCAGCCAGTGGCTGGGTGACCCAGCTGATGTCGTAACTCTCTAGAGGACAGAAGGCACAGATTTCACCTCCTGCCTTTCACCATAGGGAGATAAACCATTAAGATGAGTCACCTCTCATGCAGTCGGGTGGCAGGACATTCATTTCACCATGTAGGTTTTCTGAAATTCTTACCTGGTGGTTCAGTGCATAAATATTATCAGGCTTTCTTCATGAGGCCAGTATTCAAGAACTCAACATTCAGCCTCAGGGCACAGGTCATACTCAGAGTCATCTTGATATCTACCCTTCCAATTTGCCATTGTCATCTAAAGGTAGAGGAATAAATGCAAAAGAAATGAAGTACTGAAACAGTATGGCAGTTCTTCAAATGGTTACATAGAGTTGACCTATGACCCAAGAGAAATGAAAACATACATCCATGTAGAAACTTGTACATGAGTGTTCATAGCAGCACTATTCATAATGGCCAAAAAGTGGATACAGCCCAAAGATCCATCAATGGAAGAATGAATAAACAAAATATGTTGTATCCATATCATAGAATATTATTCAGTCGTAAAAAGGAAGAAAATTCTGACACATGCTGCACCATGGAAGAACCTTGAAAATATCATGCTAAGTGAAATAAGGCAGTTGCAAAAAGACAAATACTGCATGATTCCACTTATATGAAGTATATAAAGGAGTCAAATCCATAGAGACAGAAGGGAGAATGGTGGTCGCTTAAAGCTAGGTGGAGGGATGGGGTTGCTAGCTAAAGGCTATGGAGCTTTTAATGAAAAGGTTCTAAAACATCCTAAATTGACTGTAGTGATGGTTGCACATTATCTGTAAATATACTAGGAAAATTGAATTATACACTCGGAATGGGTAAATTGTATGGTGCGAGAACATATTCCAATAAAGCTGTTTTTAAAAAGAAGAAGAAATGTAATAGAAAACAGAAATCTACAGGAGCCTAAACCAAGGAAGGATAAGATGGCAAAACCCAACACCTATGAGGCTGACATGACAAGCTCACATGAGGGCAAGGTATAAGGTAGCAGGAAAGCCTTCCAGGGCCAAAGTCTCCCCTGATGTTTCAGAGGTGGGGACCCCTTATCAGAAGTGGAACCCAGCTAAGAGCCCATCATGAAAGGCTGGAATTCAGCTTGACCTCTGGAGAGGCTGGAGACTAGAGTCAGCCACACAGTGGTCAGCCATGTCTATGTGACCAACCTCCAATAAAAGCCCCGGGTACCAAAGCTTGAGTGAGCTTCCCTGGTCGGCCACACTCTGTATGTTGTCACACACCTTGCTGGGAGCATTAAGTGCTGTCCATGTGACTGTACTGGCAGAGGACAACTGGAAGCTCATGGCCTGGTCTCTCCTGGACGGTGGCCTATGCACTTTTCCCATTGCCGATTTTAATCTGTATCCTTTAGCTGAAATAAATGCAACCATGAGTATAACAGCTTTGCTGAGTTCTGTGAGCCCTTCTAATGAATTAGTGAATGTGAAGGTCCCCTGCTTTCTCTGGGCCTCAGTTTCCCCAGTGGACTCAAGAATGATACTGGATTTAAGGATTCTCAGACAAGCATCAGCGGGTTCCACCCACTGCCCCCTCATTGGCTCAACACCACCCCCACGCCTATTCCAGCCAATCCTTGTGCTAGCCCGGCTCCTAGCCCCGCCCCCATAGCGTCCCGCCTCTAATCCCGCCCACTCATTGCATCAGGCCTGCGCACCAGCCACGCCCCCACGGCCTCATTGGCATCCTCCAGATTCAGGTGTCCTTCTGTTCCCGACTGTGATCTAAAGCCTGGAGACAGCGCTGACGGCTCTTCCGGCCAAAGATGGGGAGGGTAAGTAGTGAGCGTCATCAAGCAGTCGGCCTTGGGAGTCGGGTGGGCCTCCTACACAAGGCTGGCTCCCCACCGCAACCCCCACGTGGGCCGCGCCACCGCGGGATTCGGGCTCCTCAGGGCGACTGTCCTCTGATGGCAGAGTGGGAAGAAATTCTGGAGCCCAAGCGGTCTTCGCGTGGGTTACACAATGTCAGGGCTTACTGGGGCTTCCGTATTTGGAGTGGAGACGACAGCTACGCAGCATACGTTCCCTTCCTACTGAATAATCACAGACTACGTTCTGTAAGCCCCTCCCCCAGCAGCGTTCGTCTCCAGGGCAACCATCAACTCAGGAAACAAACGCCCTGAGTTTTAGTTGGTGGCAACTGTCTAGGCACTGGCTCCAGGCGAGGGCCTCCCATTACAGGTTGCCAGAAAACAAACCTGACCAAAAAGGAAGCAGAGCTGAGAGAAGGAGAGAACAGACTGCTGACAGGTCATGTAAGCACCTGGATCCATTTGTTCCAGAAGGTGAAACTTTTCAATTACATGGGCCAATAAATTCTCTCTCTTCTGTAAGCAAGCAAAATACTCTTGGCTGATAATAATTCTCTATTTCATACCATAAAAAATCCAGATGGAATACAATTTTAATTGTTAGAAAATTATAAATGTACTAGAATAAAATACAAGAGAACTTTTTTAAAATATAATCTTGGGGGTAAGAAAGTCCTTTCTATACTATAAAGGAAATACAAATAGATCTGAATACCTAAAAAATTTTAAATTCTGTATAGCAAAATTACCACAAACAAAATTGAAAGAGAAATAAAAATCGAGAAAAAATGTTAGTAACATATATACCAAAGGGTTAATGTGCATAATATATAAAGACTTGCTGTTATAAATCATTACAAAAAGCTGCCCAATTAAAAATGGGCAAAAGACATAAGCAAATCACAGAATACATCAATAAACACATAAAAAGATCAGTAATATCACTAACAATAGAACATTTTTACCTATCAGATTAAAACTGCTTTAAAAAGGACTACTACCAAGTATTTGAGAAGGAAGTAGAGGAACAGAAAATCAGGCACTCATTTACAGTTCCAGGAGGCATTTAAATTGGTTCATTCTTTCTTGGAGGACTATTTAGCAATAACTATGAAAATTTTAAATGTGGGCAGGACATTCTATGGTCCCACAAGTATACTTGTAGGAATTCATCTTATGGACATACTTAAATATAATATCAAATAATAAATATCCAATAATGGAAAAGAAAATGGAAACAACTTAAATGTCCATTAATAGGGATTGGTTAAATAAATTAATGAAACCCTAACATGAAATATTATGCAGCTGTTAAAAACGAAGATACATATATATGTACCAACATATATATTTTTGTATAATTTGTACAGTATGTATATATTTTGTAGTAATACTATTGTGGGAAATTATCCACATTATATCAAGTGAGAAAAATAACTTCTAAAATCATGTTTGTATATGGTTATGCTAGATAAATACACTATATGTAAATATATATAATCAGTTTCATAAAAACAAAAAGGGAGCTTCACATTTACAGAAAAAAGTCTAGGATCTTTGGAATGAAGTTTTACAGGGCAGTATAGTTTTCATCATTTTTTGTTTTGTCTGAATTATTCACAATGAATGAATATTACTTCGATCATGAAAAAAGTCTCAAAAGATGAGAAAAAATACCTGGACAAAGACTTTAAAATATAGTAACACAGATGATGGCTGCTGAGACAGAGCCCAACACACTGCCAGAGTGCCAGCTGATACAGAGCTGTTGGCAAGCCACTGGCAATATGCACAGGGTCATAGAAATGTCCTCCCCTTCCATAGAAGGGATGTTCTATACTATATTTATAAAAGTCAATAAGAAATAACTGAAATGTCCCACAAGGGACTGGATAATGTATTGGTTGAATAAATGTGACTCCATGAAACGGTAAAACATCAGGTTGTTAAAGATTATTTGATGATATATTAAACAATTGACACTTGCTCCTGTAAAAATGTAGTGCAGCTATGGTCCTTACACCCGGATTGTGGCAGCTGGGTAAAGTTCAGCCTCTTTGGAAAGCAATTTGGGAACATGTTTGAGGAATCAGGAAACTGGTTGGAGACGTGGCCATTCTGAGAATTTTACTTCAAGAAATAATCCCCCCAAAAGAAGGGAGGAAGGAAGCATGGAAATGCTCATTCTAACCTTATTCATAATTGGCAAAATTGGTCAATAAAATGTATCGGTCAGGAGTTTAGAACAAAAACAAAAATGGGGAATTGATTTGTAAATTATTTTTCACCTGCTCATGACATATCATTGACCCTAATAATGATAAATATGATGTGTATATGACAAGGACAATGCTTACGGCATAATGAGGGCAAAATTATCTGTACACTGTGATTACAATGAAATAAAGTTACATTTGTTTAAAAGATTTGGAAGGAAATATAAAAAACAAAAACAATATGACTCTAAAGGTGGCCAAATTGTGAGTATATGGCTTTTATTCATTTTTTATTTTTTGAGACAGAGTCTTGCTCTGTTGCCCACGCTAGAGTGCCGTGGCATCAGCCTAGCTCACAGCAACCTCAAACTCCTCAAGCGATCCTTCTGCCTCAGCCTCCCGAGTAGCTGGGACTACAGGCATGTGCCACCATGCTTGGCTAATTTTTTCTATGTATTTTTAGTTGTGCAGCTAATTTCTTTCCATTTTTAGTAGAGACGGGGTCTCACTCTTGCTCAGGCTGGTCTTGAACTCCTGACCTTGAGCAATCC
>CAUYRT010015468.1:0-35609 GCA_963574885.1 Lepilemur ruficaudatus | reverse complement strand
TGGGGCTTCTTCTTTGACCTATGACTTATTTAGAAATATGTTGTTTAGTTTCCAAGTGTTTGGAGATGTATTTGTTATCTTTCTTTTATTGATTTCTGGTTTGATTCCAGTGTACTGAGGGAACACACTCTGTATGATTCCGATTCTTTTATATTGATTAAGGTTTTAAGGTTTGTTTCACAACCCAGAATATGATCTATCGTTTTGAATGCTCTCTGGGCACCTGAAAAACTAATGTGTATTCTACTGTTGTTGGGTGGAATGTTCTACAAATGTTATTTAGATCTTGTTGGTTGATGGTTTTATTGAGTCCTTTCACTCTCACTGAGTTTCTGTCTTGTAGTTCTATCAGTTGCTGAAAGTAGGAGACCCTAACTGTAAGTGTAGACTTGTCTATTTCTCCTTTCAGCTCTAGCAGTTTTTGTGTCATGTTTTGAATCTCTGTTGCTGGGTAAATACACAGGATTGCTGTATGTTCTCAGTGGATTGATCGAGTTATCATTATATAACGTATTCCTTGTTCCTAGTAATTTTCTTTGTTCTGAAGTCTACTTTATTCAATATTAATATAGTCACTCCTGCTTTTTGATTAAGGTTTGATATCTTTTTCCATTCTTTTCCTGTTAACCTACCTACATCCTAATGTTTGAAGTGAATTTCTTATAAACAGCACATATTTTTTGTTGTTTGTGATTTTTAAAAATATATTCTGCCAATTGGTGTATTTAGACTATTTGTATTTAAATAATTATATTAATTTATTTGGGCTGCCATAACAAAGTGCCATAGACTGGGTGGCTTAAACAACAGAAATTTATTTCCTCACAATTCTGGAGGCGAGAAGTCCAAGATCAGCAGGTCTGGTTTCTTCTGAAGAACTTCTCTTTGGCTTTTAGATGGCTATCTTCTCACTGTGTTCTCCCTTTCTTTCTTTCTTTATTTTTCAATTTTGTTTGTTTGTTCATTCCTCTCCTGGATTGTAGACTTCTACAGAAACCAGTCTAGGGATATTGAGAGATAATAAAAATACCCAGAGAATTTATCTCATTGTCATTTCTCAGTTCCTTAAGTTCCTAGCTAGCCTCCTCCTTCTAGCTTTTAGAGTCTCTTTGTCAATATCTGACAAAGAATTTTCAGGGTATTTTATATTTGGAGGGGAACATCAGGGAATAGCAAGTCTATGCCATCTTGTTCTGGAAACAGAAGTCTCTCTAAATACTTTTTAATTAATATATGTCTGCTGAGAACTATGCCTTTCCATCTAAAGTTTCTATAATATGGGTCACCATTGGTTTTTATATAATAGCTGATAAGGAGTATAGTAACACCAAACTTCTCTCTGTCTCTGCCTTATGTACTATTTTTAAAAAATCTGTGACTTACCCCCTTTTTCTGGACAAGAAGAGATTATAAAGGAAATGAGAATAGGGAATAGCAAGAGTGTATTATAAATTGGGAGCCTCAAAGCTGTTGAGAAAGGGAATACTTACCGCACACCTAGGAAGAGGTTAGTTCTGTATGATGATAACCTACCCTTTCTGAGCACCACTGTGTTATTTAGCTTGTATTTGTCATGTATTTTGTTTTTTTGTTTTCTGTTGTCCCTCAGATTATAAAGGGATAAGGTTCTCTTAGAAAATATCAACCCACCTAGGCCATGCTAAATTACAGAACTAGAAGAGAAAAACATAAAGACAGAGGATATAGTGAAAGATTAAAATACTTATTCACTTTTCTTCCTTCTGCTGAGATCAACAGCAAGGTCAAGCTAGAAGCACAAAATAACCTTGAGAAAAAAACCTCAAATGCCAAAATGTTAACAATTTTCACAGATGTGATATCTCCCCACCTCCTGCATTCTATGCACAACCTCTTAGGGGTTGCTGCCCTTTTGTCTCTAGAACCACGGTCTCCTGTCATAGAGCAAACTCATCGTATTTTCCATGAATGAGTTTTGATATCTTTATTTTTTTTTCTCCTTCCCTTGTCTCTACCAGCTTGACTGGCTTCTCAATTTCAATAATGCATAACATCACACAAGACGACATAACGCAACAAAATAATCTCACCTCAATCAGTTTCTGCAATTGTGTCAATTCTCCAAGAGTGTGACCTCACTGAATGGGGGGGGGGGGTTGTAATGGAAATCAGATGCCATAATAGGCAAAGGATTGATCTTTGCAAAACCAGGATATTAGGAAAAACAGTAAGAATGACCAAACAAATTGTAATAGATTTTAGCCATATTTCCCTAGATAAAAATTAAAGAATTCTAAAGAACTTCTTGGTCTGAATAAACTTGGTCTTTTTAGAGAAGAGCTTTGTAAAATGCTCTGTAAAGAGAAGGAAAAAATGTGTGGTCATTGCTGTGAAAATAAAAGCATCACATTTCTCCAGAGAGTGACCAGTTCTTTTAAATTTTTATTCAGCTAAGTAAATTATAGGTATTAAATAACGTAATTGCTAATGAAATAAAACAGAATCATTGTATTTTACTCTTTTCTCCTTCCAATCTAGTCTTCACAGTCGGAATTGCCATTTTAAAAGGCAAACAATTATTTTTTCATCCCCCCGTCTGAGTCTCTTTTCACAGCCTCTCATTTCTCTCAGGATAAAGACCAAACTCATAACCCTCACCCAAATGGACCCACGTGGTTTTATTTCCAACTTTCCCCTGTCGTATCACCATGTCACAGACCCTTTTTCTTCTTTCTATCTCTGTAACTCTGTTCCTTCCTACTGCTCATGTGCTCACCTGTCACAGGACTGATGCCCACGCTGGTCTTATTGCCGGAAATAACTTAAAACACCTTCCCTCTCCTCTTGGCTTAGATAAATGATGCTTTTTTTTTTTTTTTTTTTTGAGACAGGTTCTTAATATATTGCCCAGGCTAGAGTTCAGTGGCCTTATCATAGCTCACTGCAACCACAAAGTACTGGGCTGAGGTGATCCTCCTGCCTCAGACACCAGAATAGTGGGGACTACAGATGTGTGCCACCATGCCCCATTAATTTTTCTATTTTTGGTAGAGACGGGGTCTTACTCTTGCTCAGGCTGGTCTGGAACTCCTAAGCTCAAGGGATCCTCCTGCCTCAGCCTCCTGGAGTGCTAGGATTATAGGAATGAGCCACTATGCCTGGCCTCATTCTTTTTTTGCCAACTCAATCCTTCTGTCTTCAGGGAAGCCCCCAACTCCCTCAACTAGGTCAAATTTTTCTATTATGGACAATATTTACATTCCATAACTCTCCTTCATAGCGTTGACTAATTACAGTCCCAATTTTAAAATTACAAATCTAATTATTTCACTGTCATATTTCTCCCTGTTTAGACTGTCAACTCTGAGAGAGAGGGACCATAACTGTTCTAGTACAATTTTGTCCCCAGAGCTTAATTCAGTATTTGACACAGAGTAGGTTTTCAGAAAATGTTTTCTTAATGTATATACAAGTGATTTAGTTCATTATGTTGATTATTGAGGGGTTAATAAACAATACCAAGTAGAGTGTGTTGCACACAAGAGTTCAAAAATATCAAGTGAATGATACATGAATAAATGAATGTTGAACTATCTGTGAGTCAATTATCTGCTTGTGAATTTGTGGGTCATTTGTCATTTTAGTTTGACTTTTAGGGCCATATATTTACTATAACAGAGTTCCTTTTTTCCTTCCATTGATAGCTGAAAGGATACAAATAATTTCTATTATTAACCTATAAAAAACCTAATAAACTCATAGGACATGCTATGTAATAAATTATACAGTGTATGCCAAAAGCCTAGCTAAACCATTCAAAGAAATGTCCATTTTCTGTGTTCTGATCCCAGCCCCATTTTGTATAGAAACTGCTTAGTGCTCAGAGAGGTGAAGAACTTACCTGACCCGAAGTTACAGAGTCTGTCTGTGATTCAGGCATAATGTGAACACGAAACTCTTGACTCTATATTCATAGTTGTTTTGAGCTTGCTAGAAATCTCCAGGGTATTGGCACGGTGATAGTGCTTTTATTTCTCCCTTTACCTCTTCTACACGTAAATATACAGTCTAATTGCTGTACATCCAGCATTTCTCACCAACGCTGAGTTAAAAACCTTTGGCAATCTCCTCTTAATTGTCACTTTTGCTCCCTTGTCTAACACACTGTCCTGGAGGGCGTGACTTACAATGCCATTGCTTTCAGTGTCCCATTTTCCTATCCTAAAAAGGGAGGTAAACTGTCCTCGTATTTTATACACTTTAAAGAGACACCATGGATATGTTCAAGAAACCATATTTTTCATTTTATTTATTAGCTGGTTCTAATTACACCTCTAGAGAAAGCTGAATGATGCCCAAATTGCAACACAGACAGTACACAGCATAAATTATTGTTGTGATCTTAGTGGCATAATGGGTGCACCAGAAAAATATCCTTTTTTCCTTCTTTTGAGATCACATTTACCAGAAATGGAAGACATAGTCATTCTAGAAAAATTTGGTGTCTGGAGTTTCTAACATCTCTTGAGCTTGAAGTTGTCACATGTCTTTCTTCCTTCTGCCTCTTCCTTGAGAGACAATGAAACATCGAAAGGACAGTTTTTCACCACTCACATTTTTTGCATTGGTTTTTGACCTATCAAGTCCCTAAAGGGCAGTGAAAGGCACTTAAAGGATGGCCAGAATGAAGGTGAGGAGGCTGGACTGACCTCCCACATTTGGAGACTTCTTTCTCATCCTCAGTTTCTTCATCTAGAGGAGAAGACTGAATTGTTCTAATTTATATGGTTTCTTGAGGCACTGCTTATCTATTATTTGATTTAACTTTTTGTTTAAGATACAAGGTTAATTACTTTGGAATTTTAAAAAGTGGATGGGATACAAATCACACTGACATTATCGTTAAAACTTGCATGAGGTTTTTACAGGACTAAAATGTTGATTTATTAATGTGCTTTTTTCATAAAAATTAATGGTTTGGATCCGTATTTTTGAAGGGAGACAGCTACACCAGGTATGTGTGTGTGTGTATAAAAATATGGGAAATTAGAGGCTGAGCTAGACTGAAGCAAAAGGATGAAAGAAACGGAACATCATATATCCATCCACATGAGTTTTGTATTAACTCTTGCTTCCTATCCTGCTTTGGTGGTCAGCATCTATTTATTGCCCTTAGTAATCCTTTCATCCTATGGCCTCTGGTTCCTTTGTTCTGTCCTGTAAGTCCAGAGTTCCCTAAGTAGTAAACTACTTAGACCTATTACCTCCAAAATGCTGTATGAATGTATGATCTAGGTTCCCTTCTTCATCCTCTTCAAAATTCACATATGCTTTGTCTCTTCCACAAGCCCACTTCTCAACTTTTAAAAGTGGCAATTAGATCATATGACAAATACATTTATGTTGTTGATATTTTAAGAAGATGACTAAATTCTCTACATTAAATTTACATTTAATATTGGGTGGATAGCCTAAAAGAATGGCTGTACTTTTGCCATCTAACCCCAAACAGAAACTCTAGTGGGAAAATTTCAAGCCAAGTAGAAGGGTTTAAGTGCAAGCTGAAATAGAGAGGATTTAGGCCAGAGAGTTTTGGGGCTCCACCTTAAATTGTATAAAGATCCAAAGAAGAAGAACTATGACTTTAATTCACATAAAGATAGAATGCATAGTTTTAGATGTTACATGTGTAATGGGGAGCATTACATTTTGAAATATTTTGAGATATATTTCCATATCTTGAAATTTTTTGACCTATCATTGTCTATCTTTTATGTGAGTATTTATATATATATGTATATATATATGTATATATGTGTATGTGTGTATATATATATAAATCTTTATTCAGATAGGGTTTCCATCTTTTGAAGAATAGAAGCCCCTGAGACAAGGGAGTCATTTCACATCTTTGACTATCCAGTTCTGTTTTGTTTGTTTGCTTATTTGCTTATTTTAGGTGGCAGCATGTTTGTAAGGTTACTTAAAAGTCTGCTCTCCTTCCAGCAGATGGCTTGTGGAAGAGAGACAGTAATAAAGCAAGTGGTTCAAGATATTCTTCCTAACCCCCCACCCAAAGCACTTCAGACTGAATATTGGTGTGAGGTTGCTTGTAACAACCACGGGGAAGTTTGAGAACACTGAGGCCGCTGATCAACTTCCCCATGGCTATGGACACCCTTGGTGTTTACAGCCAATCTGCATTCTGACTGATCTGTGCTTGTGTATCACTTTTGCCAAGAAATACTAAGAGTAATCTGGACTTCTTGGAGCATCTGCACATGGGATAGACAGAGGTGAGAAAAGAGAGCTGGAATAGCTTCACTGAGGCACTACTCTGGAATCCCCATGGCCTCTTTGTGTCATACCAGGTATCCCAAAGGGAGGCAGAGGTGCTGAAAGAGATGGACTGGAAAGACTTTGAGTCCAGGATAAAGAGACTGTATTGGGAAAGACCTCAAAACCCAAGGCAAAGGGTCAAGTTCATGACCTCCAAGAGAGAGTGCCTGTTCATCACGGCCCATTTGCCCATTCCCGACATGCCTCAAAATCAACCAGTCCAGTAAATAGAATCAGACCAGACCTTTGATTAAAAAGATCATAGATGATACAGAGGATACTGCAGGGCTTAGAAGAGGAGGAAACTACTGCCATGCGGTCACATAAACCACACCTTTCCCCTACACCTAGATGCAATTTTGAAAAGGAGAATAAAAAGAGCAGAACTTTGAAAGATCAAACACTGCCCTGAGTACGCCAAGCAGACAGAGATTGTGTTAAAGAGATTTCTTAAATTATTGCCTTAGATTAGCAATAAATTACTGGCCTGAGCTAAAATTGAATCCCTCCTGCCACCAGTTACCCATTAGTCAGGGGCTCATGAGAAAGAACAGATGAGTTATAGAGAAATGGAGCTCCTATCTGTTCCTTACACATCTGCGCATGCTGTGAATGATGTGTGGCTCAGCTGCCCATGATCTTCTCTCACTGGTATTTTCTACAGAAGTTCCTGGGCTCAACTACTGCCAACTGAACACAAAATAGGGTATCTTAGAATGCCATTTGTCTCTGATCTGACAAATTATTTTATCACGGGGATCTATAAGATAAGTTAATGAAAAAATACTGTATGTAGATAGATGATACATATCTGAAAGACAGAAATTGTATTCATACTTGCCTTTTGGTACATAGTAGGCATTAGTCACTGTTTGATAAATTGTGTTGGGTGACTACACATTTGTCTACAATGAACACTGATGTATATTGCTCAAAAGTTTCTTGCCACTTGCTTGACAATGCAAGTATATATACATTGTAGTTCTTTGAGCTTTTGGGAATTACTTAGATGTCCTAGGTCTGGTTAGAATTTTCGGGAATATGATCAGAAACAAGATCCTGACATTTTGGTCTTATACCAAAGACAATGATTCAATAGCCCTTGGGCAGAAATATCTAGGTTTTATTATGGAACATTTCCTTTTGGTTCATCCATCTAGAAAAAGGACTGATTTAAAGTAATGCTTGAAATCTGCTCCTGTCTCTGCTGGTGATACCTATCTCAATTCTTTTAGCCTGTGGGTAATAGTTTACAGACCTCCTTCCTACTATGGAATAAAAATGGTTGGACTTTGGTAACTGGTCCCTAATCCAAATCTCACTGAGAATTTCTAAACTACATAAATTATTTACCAGGATTCGAGGGGTATAATGAAAGAGATTGAGTAAGGGAGAAATGAGATACAAGACTCTAGAGCCAAAGGCAGACAAGTTGACAATGAAAGATGAAAATCAAAATTTGCAAAGACTTGGTTGTATTAGAAAATGCACCACACGCTATCATTTAGGGATAAGGTAATCATCAGGTTTTCTAAAATTCAGGCTGATCACAGGAAAGTAGGTGCCAACTGCCATGTTTCCTAGCTTGCATCTTTTGGCAAACAGGAGAGTCTCTGAGGTAAAGCAGCATTCTCAAGGCCTTCCTAGGCTTGGAAGGGTTCTGGGTGTCAAGCAAACAATGTACTGGAGGTGAGTGTGCCAGTTTTATGGGACAAAAGCAGAGGATTAAACATTCTGAACCAATAAAAGAGGAAGAAGCAGAGACCAACTCTAACACCATACGAATCTTGTTAGCTTTGTATTAGCTCCATGTTTATTCTTTCTTCTTTTATTTTGGCTTTTCTTCCTAATTTTAAGTGCTTTAGAATTAAAAAAGGTATAGTGGATTTGGTTTTAGGGGCAATATAGTGGGGAGAAAACTGGCTAGTTTGTGCCCTATTCCATAGAACACTTGGTTAGAGAAAAACCCTAAGGGACAGAGTAGCTACAGTTAGTAATGAAAGATAATTACAGGCCAAGTTCTTTGATCCTAGGACCTAGCAGCACAAAAACAAAAGAGAAGTCTATGCGGGTTTGAGAAGGGCCTTGGCCCCAGTCAGTAAAAGGACCCACAGGTATAATATTCTGAAAGTCTGATTTTTAGTCTAATAGCTAAAAATCAATAATCTCTAAATTCCCTTCCCATTGCATCTATATCGGTATGTAAAATGTGTCTCTTTCTCATCTGAGATTTTAAAATCCCATTGTTCTTTCAGTGGAGTGAAATTCCCAGATAAATGTTAAGCTACAGGATGTCAGGGCCCGTGTCTGAGTGAATCTATTCTACGTTCTCAGAGTTCAGCAAGTGCCAGAGGCATTGTGAGTAAAAGAAGTGACTGAATGTTGACTGATAACTATGCCCCGCAACCCTCTTGTTCCTTAATCTATGATAAAAACTGCCTCCAACCCATGAAGATTGGTTGGATGGATTTCATCTCTTGCTTAGCTTTATGGTTTTCCTCTTAGCATTTGTCTGTTAAACACTCAGAACTGTCTTTTCCGGTAGTGTGTTTTCTGAGCTTGAATTTAAATAAACCAATTCACACAATGGGGAAAGTGAATGAATGGGCAATTTCATTTTACATGATGATCCATTGTAAAACAAACAAGAGAAAAGCCTCTAACGGTTGGCATTTCATGTAAGGGGAAAGAGGAGATTTTGACAATATAGGGAGAACATAGGGTCTCTGGAGTCATCAAGTCTTGTGCTCTGCAGATGGTCCTGACGCAGGTGAGGTGATCCTAAGAGGGACTCCTCATCAAGAAGGAGCGGGGTGCCCTTTTATGAGTATATGAACCACCAAATTCATAGCAGCTGCTCTTCCTGTTACAGAGACAGTATCCTTTTGCTACAGCCCAGTGACTTCCCTGCGATAATTTTGCCAAAGCTTAACAGGGGCAGAGCACTGTAAATACAGGGATATTTTATTTCAGCTCTCCATTGACCCACAACCCATTCTTATTATTAATAATTCCTCTAAATTTTATCTCTGGAGCATTCAAGAGTAAGCACCAGGACTTCTACACTTAAGGAAAGACCAGGCTGCAGATTCCTGTTCTGAATTGTTTCCTAAGCTTCTTCGTTATTTACTGAGATTCCTGAAATGCAAACAGCCACAGTGTTATCAGGCAAAGGCAGATCCCCTGAGCCTTTTATCATTCTGGCTGCAATTTTGCATATTTCCTTTATAACCAGACAGCATACCAAATGAAGCTAGACTCTTTAAAGGGAAATGAGGCTATTGGAATGTCAATTTTATTTAGTCATATATTGTAAAAACTAAACAGCATATCCGGCTGATTGACAAAATCCATCCAACTGTTAAAGGCAAAACAAAGCTATCTCAAGAGGTACAGTTATGCAGATCTTGCTTTTACCTACAGAGATTTAAAGAGAGACAGACAGACAGAATATTAAAGCAGAATGCTACATCTGGAATTATCCAACTGATAAAATTCAGAGAGAGAGAGAGAGTGAGGGACTCAAATGCAGGGATATCATGTCGTATTTTCTCTCTTCTTCTTCTTCAGTGAGCCTTTTAGCTTCTTCCACAGGCTGTCTTTTCGCTTCAGTTTCTTTTCCATCAAGGATGATGTGGACTCTTTCTTGCGGATTTCTCTCACTAAGCCATGAAAGGCATCATCGATACAGAATCTCAGGGCTGCAGAGGTCTCAAAAAAACCACAGTTATATTCTTGGGCCAGATTCAAACCTTCTTCTGTAGAGACCTAAGGGAAAAATAAATGATATTAAAGAGAGACGAAGGAAGAGATCCTTCAATTAAAAAAATTATGTTCTCTACTAGGACTGGGGGACCCAGTTACATCAAAAAAGTAAATGTGAGAATTTAAAGGAGATTCCTAGAATTTCTTAATTTGAACAACAAACGAGAAATTAGAATCCCTGGAAAAGACAGCAGATTAAAACTGATTGTGAATGAAAGTAGAAAATAGCTCTGCAGACTTCAAAAAAGCAACATAGCATAGTGGTCAAAAGCATGGCTGTAGATTAAAATGAGTTTGTTTCACTACTTCAACTGCTTTTTAGCTTTGCAAACTTGGGTGAGTTTCTTCACCTGTGATGTCAATTTCCTAATCTGTAACAGGTGATAATAATACCTAACTCAAAAGCTGTTTGTTAGGGTTAAATGAGATCAACTGTAAAAGGTACATGAACAAGCGGGGCACATATTTAAAGCTCTACAAATGTTAGTTGTTATTATAGTTCAGAGCTCTTTCCTTTAAGAATCATGACAGGGTAAAGTTGTCAAGAAACTTTAAAAAACAATTTTCTAGCAAAAGAAAACAAAAAAACCAAAACACCACCATTATGATAAATAAGCCTTTCTCTAACCAAGCACTCTAGGGCAGGTTTAAATCTCCATGAGTCTTTTGCAGCACTTAACCATGTTGTGGTTCATGCTGTTGTAATGGATCTTCTAGTGAACATAAACTGACTGATGTTGGGGACATGCCTCATTTATCATCCCTTTGTGTCTACCACAGTTCCTGATACCTAAGTCACCATTAGAGGTATTTGAAGAGTTAAAAGAATGATTAATATAGTTGCCCAGGGTTTAATACATATTAACTAAGATATCAAGATCAATTACACACAGTTATTTAAACAGTGAGTGGATTATATGTCACTGAACTGATGCTAATATTCCCATGTTCCCAAAAAGCCCTACTGGATTATCAGTCTGAAACCATGAGTGACTAGAACTCGGACTACAGTGAGTGGCATGCCCAGCCCACCTATGTGGAATATGAGGCATAACTAAGAAAAAATGTTCATTGGTTTAAGCTGTTGACATTTTGCAATTGTTTGTAATCAGAGCAGAAACCAACTTTCTTAACTGATACACCACACTATGTGGCTAGTAAATAGCTGAGCTGGGTGTAAAAATCTGTTGGGTCCATCTGATTTCAAAGACAGGTACTTCACTCTAGTCTGTGATAGATTAACCTCACCAAGGTCTGTTAAATAGAGATGAATAACTGTCATATTTTAACTCCATAAAACATATAGTGCTTAGATTCTTCCCTTTTTCTTTTATTCCTGCTGGTAAACATTATCTATCCTTTTTGGAGCTCATTTCTATCTTATAGTAACTTAAGAAAAGCAGCTAAAACAAATAACTAAAACTATTAAAGTCTGTCTTACCAGCCACTGAGCAAAGATACAAGTTTATGAAGTGACTTGACTGATTTTCCAGTTATCACAAGTGATAATCTCACCACTTTGTTTGACCCCACATAACATAGGTTATCATTTATTTTTTAGTCATCCATAAATAAGAATTTTCCCCACCGAGAAGCCAATGATGTATATTTTACATTTTTTCTGTAGCAACATGACATTTCTGGAACCATTTTCTATTAATCAGCTTTCATGAGGTCATACATAAACTAAAATAGCCTCAGAATCTCTGTGGCTTACAAAAATACTTGTTTTTTGCTCACACTGTTCCTTAGTAGCTGAGGAGTAGACTGTGGCATCTCAGCTCTAGGCTGTGGTTTGGGTTCTGTTTTGTTCCTCCTATTCTCATATTTTGGGACTCAGGCTGAAAGAGCACCTCTTATTTGGGAATTGATGTTGCCATGACAGAGGGAAGGTGTACACAGCAGTGATAATTCTACCCACATCCCAATGGCTAAATGACATGTGGAGAAACCTAAAGTAGATGAGGCAAAATGTATACTCAACTCACATTGAAGCATGGAAAGACTGGGGAGAAAACAAAGAATTATAAAAGAAAAATTGAACATATCTCAATCAATATAAATGCAATATGCTCTTCAATTTAAGAAGACAAAGATTGGCAGGCCAGATTTTTCAAAAATCACATGTAGTTGCAACAATGTACATGTGAAGATATAGAAAGAGTGAAATTTGAATGGAAATCTATACAAAAAGAAAGCTGGTATAGTGACATAAATATCAGACTAAGTAGATGGTAAATAAAAATGACCGTTATTAAAGGAAGATATTTTATAATGATTCAAATATCAATCTATTAGGAAGGCATTATACTTATAAACTTACATGTACTCAAAAATATAGCCTAAGTTTATATGAGGAAAGAGTTGACAAAACTAAAATCCAAAATATTAGAGATTTTAACATGTCTCTCTTAGCAATTAAAAGAATAAATAGACAAAGTCAGTAAGGATATAGAAGATTTGAACAAAACAATGAACAATATTGATCCAATTTACAAATATAAGATGCTACAGCTAACAAGTAAAAAAGTTATATTCTCCTCAAGTAAACTTGGAGCATTTATAGAATTGACTTCATGCTAAGGTAAGTCTCAAAAAATTGCAAAGAATCAAAATCACAGCATAGTCCCAAATAAATGTAATTAAGCTAGAAATTAACTTAAAAAATCCTAGGAAATTCCCAAATATTTGGGGGAAAGTGTGTTTATAATTAGTCAATATGTCAAAAAAGAAATTATAGGCAAATTTTAAAAGGATTTGGAACTGAATGATAATGAAAATGCAATATATTAAAACTTGTGCAATTATCTAAAGCTTTGGTGAGAATGATGTTTATAGCATTACATGAATGTTTCAGGAAAGTATACACACTCAAATTTAATGATCAAAGTGTGAACCTCAAAGAGTTTCCAAAAAGCTCAGTAAATTAAGTTCACAGAAAGCATAAAGAAGAAAATGATAAAGACAGAAATAAATAAAATAGAAAACAGTCATGCAATAGAGAAAACTAAATACAATATGAATTTTTTGTAAGGATGTCAAAATTGATAGAGCCCATGCAAGATAGATTAAGGGTGAGAAGAGTGAGAGGGGGGAAAAGAGGTAAAACCTTACCTATCAGATACAATGAACACTATACTGGTGATGGGCACACTAAATGCCCTGACTTAAGCATCATGCAATGTATATATATGACAAAAACATTTCTATCCCCTTAATACTTTGAAATTTAAAAAAATAGAGAAATAAGTCACAAATAAACAATATTAAGAATGACAAAGTAGGCCGGATGCAGTGGCTCATGCCTGTAAGTCTAGTACTTTGGGAGGCCAAGGCAGGAGGATCACTTGAGGCCAGGAGTTTGAGACCAGTCTGGGCAAGAGCAAGACCCTCTCTTTTCAAAAATTAAAAAAAAAATAGGTGGCACTAAGCACATGCTTATAGTCCCCTCTACTCGAGAGGCTGAAGCAGGAGAATTGCTTGAACCCAGAAGTTTGAGTTTGCAGTGAGCTCTGATGATGCCACTGCACTCCAGCCTGGGTGACAGAGTAAGACCCTCTCTCAAAAAAAGAAATAAATAAAATAAAATAACAAAGTAGATATAACTACAGAACCTACAAACATAAAAATGATAATAAGGGGACATAATATTTGTTCTAATAAATCATAGAAATCAAAGGACAAATTCCTACCAAACCAAAATTTTCAATAACTTACACAAGAAAAAATAGAAAATTTGAATTATCTACACATTAGACAAGAAATTAAACCTTTTCACAATTGAGTCTTTATGGCCAGAAGCTGCCTTTTATGTATATGTGTAGATTTGGGTACCAAAAGACATTTACATAATTGTTCATAGCAGCGTTACCTGCAATAGCAAAAACAAATGAAAACACTGAAAGCAACACAAATGTTATTATCAGTAGACTTGATAAATAATTTGGTTTATATTAATATAATGAAATGCTTTCAATGTAAATGGCTGACACACTATTATATACAACTTACATAAATCTTACAAACATAACATTCAATGAAAGAAGTCAGATGTAAGGAACATTGTTAAGAATTTTTTTATTTTAGTATTAGATTTTTTTATTTTAGTTTTAGATTTTCAAAATATGGCAATAGAGATTTTCCATACACCCCACACCTAGTTTCCCCTATTGTTACATAAATGTGGCACACAATTACATTTTTAGAAAGTTTAAAAACAGAAAAACTATTCTTTAGTGTTAGGAGTTAATATAGTGTTTCCTTTGGGAGGAGACACAAGGGAGTCTTCTGGGTGCTTTTATTAATATTTATCTTCATTAATCTATATGCTAATTCCAGGTGAGTTCATGTTGTAATTTATAAAATTCTATACTTATAATTTTTGTACTTTATATGATACTCTAATTAAACACTCAATTACATAATACATTGTATAATGTGCAGCACCCCCTTTGAATTCCGAGCATCACTGTCCTCAATTACAATGATATTTCTGTAGCTAAATATTGCAACATTCACAGTAAACAGGGTATGTAAGATCTCTAAATAGACTCGGGTCATCAGATCATGTTTTGTCACAAAATGAGTTGAGTTTGGTCAGGTTTTGCAAACAAATTAAGAAAAGCTTTTTACTTTTCATACTAGTTTAGATTTCTGCAATCAGATAACAGACTGTGAACTACTTATATTATTTTTTTGTGAGAAGGTTCAATATCAAAAAGATTATAAATCATTCCAAAGTAGTGTATAATTTCAAGGTAAATACAGTCAAATCCTGAAAACTTTTGAATCATAACATGTCGTACAGGGATACTCAAATTCATAGGGAAGAATAAAGGTACAAGCAGGAAAGAAATATTTGAATTCTAATAAGAAGGAGGTGGGGAGAAGAACAGTTAACAGTGATGGCCTCACCTGATTAAGGCTCTCTGTAAAACTATAGTGGTTCAGGCAGTGGGGCATTAGTTAAGGGCTGGACAAATAGCTCTATTACAATGCAATAGAGAACTTAGAAACAAGATCAACATATATATGGGAGCTTGATGTATTATTGGGGTGGCATTCCAAATCTGTGGGGAAATGAAGGTGCCATCAATGGTGCTCTGACATTGAGTTATCATTTTGGATTATTTTTGACCAAGATATATGGGGGTTATTTTCACCAGCACAAGAAGGTAATTTTTCTTTGGGAAGAGTAGACGTAGAAAGGGTTTGGAGTTAAGTTCTTAGCTAAATCTGTACCATTTTTTACACATTTGAAAAAAATATATGTTTATGTATATGTATATGGATAGTACATATAAACATATGCATAGGCATATTTCTCTATATAAACACATACATATATTATGAAATGTTTCCTAATTATAAAAAATATAAGCATCACAAATAAATCATTAGAGACATCAAAATTCAGTTAAAAGTCCAATGTAATAATCAAGCTCAATCTGAAATAAAATTAGCAAGCAAATTCCACATTAAGATTCTTATTGGAATGTTATACAACAAAACAGCATCTTTGATAGATGATATAAGTGCATGTTTTAATATTGGTAGCAGGCTGAAGTATATTTAAATCTGTGCCTACTCATTACTTTGTTAAGTAATGTAGGAATCATGAGTCTTCTGATTGAAAGCATAGAATGTACTTGCACATAATTTTAGATTCATTACCAGAATATTAATTCATGTTATCTTGAAGACTGACTCAGTAATTTTCACATTTGTCATAATGAAATCTAAATGGAACTTAAATTTAGTAAAATATTTGATCTCTTCTCTATTTTCTTAAAAACCATTCTTATTAGATCAGTGACCTAAAAGTTTTATTTTTTAAAGAAAAATACTAAAGTGAAAGCGTCCTTTAACAATAAATTTCCAGGTTCCAGTAAAATTCCATCTCACACCAATATTGACAAACCGTACATTTGTCATCCCTACTTTTGTCCTTGAAGTTTATATACCATAAATTTAATGGCAGAACTTGAGTCCAAACATGTAAAAAAAAAAAAAAAAAAGCTCTACAAAAATTAATATTTACAGATTTCCAAGTTTTATGTTTGGTAATTACGGTCAGTTTGAAGGCCATAAATATTGTGGCAGTATCACAGGGAGTAATTATTAGTAAGTACTACAGCAGTCTGCTGGTGGTGCGTGGTGTTCTGACTGGTTCAGAACCAGAGTGTATGACAAGTAACAGCTTCTATATTAGGGTTTCAAACCAGGATAATTAGCATATTCTTTTAATATATCTTGTCTCTCCAAATATAAAGTAAAATTAAACACTTTAAGTCACTAATATTCATCCACATCATATGGTAACCATTAAGAAAGAAGCACAATGTTATTATAGAAGAGAATTAGATTTTCCTATTTTTCAAATGAGGAGTTTCAGGCCCAGAAAGGTTAAGCAACGGATAGGACGTGGTTTAAGGTCACACATCCAATTAAGAAAAACATCCATCAAATTCTACACTCCCCCATTAAATATTGCTTCCAGACCTTGCTATTTCTCATGGGCTCTCTCCAATTCCCTTTGTAAATATTCCATACATATGTAATTGATTATTCTGATGTGAGCTTTTATAACTTAATTCTTAAACAGTAAACAAATGGCATATAATGTTCTATATTGCCATTTGCATAAAAGGTAAATTTTAAATACAGAAACATAGGGGGAAAAGAAATGTCACAGGAAGATTATTTTAGGGGTAGGGAGCAATTGGTGCGTATACCATTATACCACACAGCCCCTCAATTTCAAAGGAAACTTAGTGATTCATTATGCCACCTGGAGGCCTTAGAAAGCAATGTCAGGAAAGAAGGAATAAATAAAAATGTTTCATACGAGTAATAGAAAATTTCAATAACCCAAGGGTGCCATCTTTTTAATATATATGACCTTTTTCACCGAGGAAGATCACCATGTAATAGGCCAGGTACTCCCTGAAATGCCATTTTCCATCTGCCAGAGGAGGCATTAGAACTCAGCCACAGCTGCATGGGGGGTTGTGAGACTACTGGGGCAGGAAGGCAAGCAGAGCCTCTTCTGGTCCAGGCCAGCTGCTCGTGGGAAGAGGCAAGCATGCTGGCCAATTAGAGCTCCAGTCCTAACAATCTGCTGACTTCAGGAGCCTCCCAGCTCTTTACAGCTTTTTATCTTTTACCTGAACTCAGTAAAAATAAAATACAATAAATTAAATTAAATTATTGTAAAGGTAGTCAGGGTGGTTGCCTAATAAGCTATATAATTCTTAACAGCACAAAAGGAAACTCAGACTGCTCTGCTATAATTGCTAACCTTGAGTGAAGAGAGATTGGCAGAAAGATGGGTCTGGCTCTCCCAGAAGCTTTGCAAGCAAAATGTGTTAGTGACTAAGCCTGCTAGGCGCTGTTAAAACGTTTAGTGCACAGAGTGAACTCCTTGGGATTTGTTTTATATTTGTTAATATTTCCTTGTCAGTGTTTCATGCCATTCTTTCCCATGGAGCTATTAATTTTCATTATACAACCTACATCATCAAAGTAGCAGGAGTCATAGTATCCTGGGAAATTTGAGACCAAAAACATCTTACTTGTTAACTTGAAGGAAAAGCAGCCCAAACTTAGATTATCCGATTTTCTTTGTGTTTTAGTTGTATGGTTGATTTTGATCAGTTTTAATGATACGAACGGACCCGTCTGTTTTCTTGACCAGTGCTAATGAGAATGCTTTTGATTTATTTAACTTGATTTCTTCACTTATCTAATTTGAGAGTGGTTTTCTTAAGAGATCATCTTTCTGTTTAAAGGTAAGTGCTTACATGTCATCTCAAAGTCCTTAGGGAAAAGCAAAACAAAGCAAAGTGCTGGCAAGATGTCCCTCCCGTAGCTGCAGTCACTGACGCGTGGGAAACCCTTCTTGACAGATACGAGTGTGCTTGCATGTGTTGCTCTCTCTGCCCTGCTATTTTCTCCCAATTATCTTTCCTAGATGTGTGAACGAGTCTGCCGTACTAAGCAGAAGCTCAGCTAGAGAAGAAATATCAGTTTCTTTTTAGCGGGTCCCTCTAACTTTTAGGAGGGGTTATGTTGGAGCCTCCTTCCGGTACATTGTCAAGGAGGAGGGCGATATGCTTCCCTTCTTTGTGGTAGGAAGAAGAAAAAGTACTCCCAGCCTTGGCTTAAAGAATCAAGATTCCCACCTGGGTTCTTAGACTAGGATGGGGTAGGGATTGGGGAAAGGTGAGGGTAGGAGTCAATAGAGACAGTTTGGTTGTACATTTGTTTGGGGCTCTCTTTGGAATGTGCAGTACATTTTATACCTCAAGGACCACACACCTTAACACAAACCTTCCCATTTTCACACCTTTGCATATTGCTTTTTTCCCATTTAGAAGCCTTCCGTTTTTCCTCTCCTTCACCTCTTCCAGACCTACTCAAGGCCTCACAAACCGAGGCAGTCTATGGTAATCTTGGCGCGCTCTGCTTTGCGGTGCAACTCATCCATGAGGGAAGTTCATGGGCCTTACGATTTAGTTGTTTTATCTCACCAACCAAACTGCAGGATAGTGAAACAGAAGCCATGTTTTGTCCTTTTACCTCACTGTGCTTAGACGTAAACTTTGCAGGTGGTAGATGCCCATTAAATATTTAGGTTTGATGATGGTTGTCATAGACATCCCATAAACACTCACTGGTCACCACAGAGTCCATTATGATGAGTCCATCAAATTTCAATTCCAGAGGCCAGGATATGGCTTTCAAATGTATTTTTTCTATAGTGCAGCCTTTAGCAAATGCCTTCCAAAATCTTGCCACAGTGAGTGAGAGTATAGATTCTGGAATTAGCTTATCAGGATCCAAATTCAGCCTATACCACATTTTAGCCATGGGCCCTTGAACAGTTGCTTAGACTATTTGTGCTTCAATTTCCCTCATCTGTAAAATTCTACCATATAGAGTTTTTAATAGGATTCAATGAGCTGTTACATAAAAGCACTTAGCTTTTCATAACACAAAGTTCCTGGCATACAGTGTATACCGAATAAATGTTACTTTTATTTTTTTTTCAATGCCTGAAAAGAAGGCAGAAGATCTAAAATTCCTTTATATCACATTTTGGCCCTGTTTAAAATTTTTTCTACTTTTTACTATGACCTCCAAACCCTACATGATGTGAGCCCTGTTCACTTCCCTAAGCCCAATTTACACCACTCTCCCCTCATTCGTGACACCCCATCATATACTTCCACACATGCCCAGTGCAATCTTCGTGCCTTCAAGCATTTACATGTCTCGTTTCCTTTACCTGGAATGTGATCCCCCCAAGGTCTCCTCCTGGCTGTTTTCTTCACGTCCCAGCTCAGATGTGTCACCTCCATGGAGAAACCTTGCCTAACCATCTCTCAAAATCTTTCTTCCACATCCCCAGTAATGCTACCCCATTACCCTGCCTTGTTATTTTTAGGGAGAGTACACCTAATTACTCTCTGAAGTCATTTTACTGATTTGTTTATATGTTTATTTTTCCACCTCCCTCCAGTGTAAAGTAAGCTTAGTTATTGCAGGAAATGTGCCTGTCTTGTTCACCTCGGCACCTTATCTCCAGCACAGTGACTGGCACTTAGGAGGCACTCACTCTTTGTGGGGCGATCCCACTGGAACCCAGGCCATGGAAATACAGCTGGGGTTACAGTAAATAGAGGAGCTAGTTTTCCATGGAGGCAACAGAAAAAACGAAAGGAAATTTCAGATCAATGAAAGTGGCTAGCATTGGGTACAGCACTATGGTGACTTTTATACGTAGTATCCAGCCCTGTTTTAGTAGTTCTCAGCTTCCTGAGGGAGGGAGCCTTAATCTGAGACCTGAATGACAGGTAGTAATTATCCCGGTTAGAGGGAGGACGTGGGGTGTTTGGGGAACAGAAAGGAGTCTCAGGTAGAAGGACTAAAAAAGGCCTAAGGCGGAAGTGATCCTGGCACTTTTGTGGGATCATCAGTAGTTAAAGTGGTTTAGACCAGAGCACAAGGGAGGAAGGAGTGCATAATAGCACAATCAGAAGAAATTAGTGAGCTTAAATCTCTAATTTACTTAGATCCATATGAAATTTGTTAGGAACCCATCAATTGAGTAATCAAACAAAAAAAAAAGTCTATTTCTTGAGTGCCTACTCTGTGCAAGGAAATGTAATAGGTTTTCTCTCTCCTGCTGTTCTGGAGAGATATTGATTGAATGAAGAGAAAAGCAGGACATAATAAATTAAATGGTGTAGCCAGTCTTTCGGAGGCATGAGATGGTAATGGCTCTAGGGTAAAGGGTTTAGACTGCTTTGTACAGGAGACATTTGAAGTCTCAAAGGCCTTGTGCTTTTCATCCGAGAAGCTCTGGTGTGCTGCGGGGGAAGGGTTGCCATGGCAGCCAGTGGTTGCTATGAAGGAAAAAAAAAGAGGAGGTTAATGCTAAATAGTTTGCTAACAGCAATATCTGGCTTTCTCTTTGAATTTTTCTCCTAAAGACTTTACTTTTACAGTATCTTGTTAAAATTATAAATCAATAGACTTAGGCAGTATGTATTATATATATATATACACACACACATATATAAATGCAGGAATATGCATGTGTAAGCATATATATATATATGTATGTGCACATCTAAGGATATTTTCTTATATTTGCACTAATAAATAAAATAAATGTGTGTATTTGATGTATTTTAAATCAATGGTTCTCTCAAACCTTCAGGGAATTGCTTATAATGAATAGCTAAATTTTCCAAGTGGCCAAAAAATTTACTCTTTAAACACCAAAAAAATATTTCAGTGGTTAATTTATTACATTAATAAATTTATATTAGGTAAAAATAGAAAGAGAGAACTTATGTGAGTATTATACTTATAACACATATAATAATTATAATTAATAAATTCTATCACTGTATGATGTCTGGATTTCCTGCAGAATATATGACCATGAGGGTAAGGGACATTGCATTGCCAGCAATACCTCAATGCTTGGCACATAAGCCTTGCTCAGTAAACATCTTTCCTATCTCTTCATTGAATGGATAATGAATACATGGATAGAAAGATGACCAAGGAGCAAACAACTCAGAAGCTGGAATCTCACTTGAGTTGCTGAAGGTTTTAAGTTATTTCCATTAAAATGTCCATGCAATCATTTCAAATGTCAAAGTGTCAGATTGTATATGCTCTCAGGATAGAACATGTGCCCTGCAGAACCTCTAGGCAGAAGGAGGAGGGGGAGGGGAAGGAGGAGGGGGAGGGGGACGGGGAGGGGGAGGAGGAGGAGAAGGAGACAGGGTCATGATGCTCGCTTGAATGAGATCTAGGGATCATAGTGGCAGATGACTCCGATAAAGTCCGAAGGGAAGTCCAAGGCTTCCTAGAGCTATCCTTCAAGTTCATGATCAACCTATGTATCTTTTTGGATCTTATTTGGGAAAGGCATGCCATGAAAAGAAGGATGAACCAGAATAGAATAAGTCTGACCAAAGTTCTAACCCCACCATCAACAGAAGGCAAAACTGAACCAATGTTCCTTATTTTCTGACCTTACACACAGGGAGCTGGACTTTTTGAAAATGTACATGCCTGTGCTTATTGGCACCACTATAAATTTAGATTTCAATCTTAGTAAAGCGATCAATGCTCTTGTCAATCATTTTACTTATTATTAGCCAGTGCCCTTTCCTATTCCTCATTTAGTTCTTAAAAACCTTCACTTCTTATCTCAGGTCCCTGACCCCATCCTCATTTTCAGCAGATGTTTGCACTTTCCTCACTGAGGAATGAAAGCATCCCCGAAGAATGACTTTAACATTCTAGACTAGCCCCTAGAAACCCATTTGTGTCATTAGACATCTTACCTTGTTCTTTCTCCTCTCAAAGAAAGGTTACTGATTTCTGTCAAATCTGATACCTCCATCTGGGCTCTGAGTCACCTTTTTTATCTACTTCAATCCTGCACCATTAGATGTCCCACTTCTGTCCCATATTTTCAGCCCTCCTCTCTAACAGCCTCTTTTGTCTTAGAAAAATATTCAAGTGTCATCTATTTTTAGAGTCAAATTCAGTTACTTTCTCATATCTCTCCTTCCATTCACTATCAAATATAGATTATTTGGTAAAATATTTCTATAAGGTTAAAACAAGATAAAATGGAGCTGGGACAGGAAAGTGATTGGGAAAAGGATGCACAGTTTCAAAACAAAATACATTGTAAATTTATGTGCTAGTTTCTCTTAATCACTTCTGATTTGCACATCAAGGCTCACAATTTGTATTCTTCCCCCCTCATTCTCCTAACATGGTTTGCAAAGGTATAAATACTATCCTTGCTGCTAAACCCAATGATGCTTCCAATGATCTTTTATCATCTGCAACATTTGACAAATTGATTAGTCCCTTCTTTAAATTCTTCTGGCCAGGCATGATGGCCGATGACTCTAATCTCAGCACTTTGGGAGGCTGAGGAGAGAGGATCACTTGAGGCCAGGAGTTTGAGACCAGCCTGGACAACATAGCAAGACCCTATCTCTACAGAAAATAAAATTTAAAAAAAATTAGTCAGGTTTGGCGGCATGCACCTGTAGTCTCTAACTACTCAGGAGGATGAGCTAGGAGAATCACATGAGCCCAGGAATTGGAGGCTGCATGAACTATGATTGCACTACTACACTCCAGTATGGGTGACAGAATGAGACTCTTTCTATAAAATTAAATAAAAATAAAAAAATAAGATCTTCTCCTTTGAATCGATGACTCCTCCTTTCTTGGTTTTCTAACCTCTTTCTAATTCCCTTCTGAATATCCTGTATATCCTACTCTTAACTGATGCATTTTGCAATTATGTGCCCATGGATTCTGTCCTTGACTATGACCAGGACTTACACCATCAGCTGCCCTAGTTGTTAGGCCTGTAGGCTGGGACTAGTTCTATACCCACCAGCTTTCCAGGGCCTTCAGCTTGCAAACAGCAGATGTCACCTTCATAATTGTGTGAGCTAATCCCTTATAATAAATCTCTTTCTATATATCTGTGTATATTCTTTTGGTTCTGTTTCTTCAGATACAGAACTTAATACAATCCTAAAATCCAAACAGTTCAAAATTGCAATGGCCTTAAGGGTCATCTTCAAACCACCAAGTCATCACCTGTGTCTCTTCTACAACCTCTGTCAGTGGCTACCTAGTTTCTGTAGGCACATACTTATTGCACATTCCTCTGTAAAATGACCATTTATGTCAAAGTTTCTTACATTTTGTGAGAAGAAAATTCACGTTTTAGAGCTGAAATTGTTCCTGAGAATCAGGCACTTCAAATTCCTTTTTATATAAATTAAATAGACTAAAACAATTTGGGAGTACCCCAATTTCCAAGATTATATAGTTCTTCAATGTTGGAATTGGTACTAAAACCCAGGACTTTCTTTGTACCTCCTTATCTGCCTCTTTGCCTAGAACACAGAGACAGTGGGGCTGGAGATACGGTGTGTGGGACAACTGCATTTTGGTGAAGAGCAAAATGGAAGAAAAGTTTCAAAAAAGAGACTTCCTAGAACAATCAGGCTTTTATTGAGATGTGGGAGGCAGGAAATAAAGGCTGCTGTCATTTTTTTCAAGTTTAGTCAGAGAGCAGCTGAGGACCCTAGACATCTGTAGGCGGGGCTTTCACTATGTTAAATGCAAATTTATATTTTTAAAATTTACATTCTTTAAATTTCTTTTATAATAGAAATGTATCTGCATGTTTTCCTCCTTTTGGGTTTGGAAGATGTGATATGTAGATTCAGGCGGCTGCACAGATGACAGCTCACCCCTCTGTGGCCTTAGAAACTCCTTCCATTTGTTGCTTCCTAAGCCCAGTTGCCCGATCATTCCCCAGGTGAACACAATGACCTGCCTC
This sequence comes from Lepilemur ruficaudatus, assembly GCA_963574885.1. Lineage (NCBI taxonomy): Eukaryota > Metazoa > Chordata > Mammalia > Primates > Lepilemuridae > Lepilemur > Lepilemur ruficaudatus. Next base: position 11,617 of record CAUYRT010015468.1, on the reverse strand, counting down.
AGTGGCTGGCACACAGCATGCAGCATAAGGAAGTTGATCTTGACAAGTCTGTTAAGAAGCAGCAGCTTGAGACTGCATCTCCTCCACTCAGTGACACCTGCTTTCTCTTCCAGATTCTGGTCATGTCAGAGCACCTGGCAAACAACACTATCACTGCAATGGCTTGTCAGCTCACTGACATTATCTGTGCTTTATCCTCTGCAGAAGGAGCTGAGAACATAGCCTGCGTTAGTCAAAACAGCAGGGCTCACTGAGATACAAAGGAGAAAAACATCCTATTTAAGAGGATGGTTTCTGAAATCAAATGGCCTGAGTTCTAATCTCAGCTCTGCCATTTCCTAGTTGAGTGACCTTAATTGAGTTACTTAGCCTCTGTGATACTCAATGTTTCCTCATCTTAAAATGAGGCTTCTTAGAGACAGGATTGATATAATAAACAGAAAATCTTTTGCTTATTACATGTTAAATGTAATATTATTTGCACTTTTTGATTGTTTATTCTTTTAACACATATGACTGGCTTATCCTGACACATTAATCGTGCATCTTGATATGAATGAGAAGTTTGATTCTTGTCTTTCTGACCACCGCCAGGGTGTGGGGACTTTCTATTATCAGATATTCTGATACAGTTGACTCCGTTACTATACCTGTCCTCAGATTGCTTAAATCCTCCTTTGAGTATGTTTTACTGAGTGAGACAAAAAGCATTTTACTAAAGTCAAAAGCATTTGCAGTAATGTTTAACTGATGAAGCTGGAGTCACTTTTTTCCCTTCAACCAGTATCTATGAAAGCCATAGATACTGTTTCAGTTCCCCTCTTATTTCCCCTCACCTTTCTCCTGCATTTCCTTTTAAATTCCTTGTTCTCCTCCATTAGCCTATTTTATTCTTTTACCTTTTCTTCTTACTCTTTATAACTTCAATAGTCAACAAGCATCCTGCTAATCCTTAAGGCTTTTCTAAAACGATTCCCTGACTCCACTTCATGAAGTGTTTTTTGATCCCCCTAAGTAGGTGTGATTTCTCCCTCTTTATAAATCCCTGAGCATTTGGTTTTTATCACTTGTCTTTTACTACAATTAATATTTTTGTTATTCTTACTAAGGGCAAATTTTATGAACACAAGGACAGTGTTATTTCCACTATGTCTCCTGCAAATAGAATAATTGTCAAATTGGTTTGAAACCTGACTCTTGTTACGTCCTGAAACTATTAACTAGCTAACTAATTGTTTATAAAGTCCTTCCCTTCTCCCTACTAATGAACCTTTTTTCTTAGGAATTACAGTTCTTCTTAGTTTATCTCCCTCTCATAATACGTAACTATCAAAGCAACCTGAATTTGCTCTTGAGATCAGATACTGGCCTTTTACGACGGTATCTAATCAGCAAAATTCCCAATTCCCTTGACCAATTGTGATTTTCTTAAGTGAAAACCATGCTGGGTAGAGATGTAGGCCAAGAAATCATGGAATCATAGTCATTAGAGACAGCACTGTAAAGTATATCAGGCATCATTGTTTCCAAAACATTCCTGTGAGAGGGGACATCCAGACCTTTCCTGTTTATTCACTCACATGAGAGAACTCTAGGCCACTGGTGTATAGTGTTCCATAGGAGAAAGTAATAATGTTAAGAAAAAATTTTCTCCCTTAATTTTCTACCTATTAGCCTTATTCTAGCCTTTATAAACACATCCAGAATAACTTCCCCCCCATTTCCTTTTGTATAACTCTTCTAATATAGAAAAATGTACATTATGTCTTATATTCATTGTTTACCACTGAATTGTATTCATAAAGTTGTTCTGTCTCCTTTCAGAAGACAGTCTTCATTCTGCAGAATTTTAAATTGAAAAAAAAATATGACTTAGAAGAAAAATAAGTAGATGGCTCCAATTTTGTTTGTTCTTATAGAGTAATGTGAGACCATAAAAAGTATCTATCTATAAGAAAATAAATAGCAGCAACAACAGTAAAACTTTGATTGCAAGATTATTACTTTTCTAACCACAGAGGATGCATAACTGCTTGACCACACCACCAGACATTAAGGTTTTTTTTTTTTTTTTTTTTTTTTGACTATCCTTATTACTCTCTCTGCTAGCGTAAGGGTGAATAGTTGGGTCAGTGACCTTTAATTTCTACATTAAATAAAAAACAAGAATTTAGGAGACTGAACAATACCCTTGTGAATGTCAATATTAGCACTATCTGCTTTCTAGGAAATAACTTCCTTCAATGACTTACTTCAAATACATTTTCCCTAGTATGTAGGCTCTTATTAACATTGGAAATGTTTTTGTTGATCTCAATCAACCAACATGGTACGTATGTAAATAGTAGATACTCGATAAATATTTATTAAACTAGAATAGTCCAGATGAACATCCCCAAGATGAATTTTGTAATACAGTTATGTGTTGCTTAACAATGGGGATTCATTCTGAGAAATGTGTAGTTAGGTGACTTCATCATCATGCAAATATCATAAGGTATACTTATACAAACCAAGATTGTGTAGCCTACTAAACACCTAGGTTGTACAGTATAGCCTATTCTCCTAGGCTGCAAACCTGTATAGCATGTTACTCTACTGAATACTGTAGGAATTATATGGCATTATATGAAATTAATGCTAAGTATTTGAGTATCTAAACATATCTAAACATAGAAAAAGTATAGTAAAAATATGGTATAAAGATAAAAAATGGTATATACCTATATAGAGCACTTACCATGGGTGGAGCTTGCAGGACTGGAAGTTGCTCTAGGTGAGTCAGTGAGTGAGTGGTGAGTGAATGTGAATGCCTAGAGCATTACTATACATCACTGTAGACTTCATAAACAGTGTACAATTAGGCTACACAAAATTTATTTTTAAAATATTTTTCTTTCTTCAATAGTAAATTAACTTTAGTTTCTTGTAATATTTTTACATTGTGAATTATTTAATTTTTTCTAACTTTATGATTCTTTTGTAATAACATTTAAAATGCAAACACATTGTACAGCTATACAAAAAATATTTTCTTTCTTTATGTCCTTATTTTAAAAGCTTTTTGTCTTTTTTATCTTTAAAATTTTTTGTTAAAAATGAAAACACAAACACACAAATTAGCCTAGGCCTACACAGGGTCAGGATCATCAAGACATCACTAGGCAATAGGGATTTTTCAGCTCTATTATAATCTTATGGGACCACTGTTGCATATTCAGTCCATTATTGACCAAAATGTCATTTTGTGGTGCATGACTGCATATCTGCTTTTTTTGTATCTAAGTTGGGTAGCAATAAATTGTTGGAGGAAGGAGAAGATGATCTAGATCAAATAAATAATGCTGCAGTGAAGAGGAACACAGTAGAACTCAGAAATGACTTTTGCACATGAGTTTCATTCTAAAGGAGGTAGGCTAAGTTGGTGCTCTGCAAAACAAAATCATGATCATAACACTGATTTGGGCCAGTTTCCTTATCTAAGAGATTAAAGGAGAGGACTAAACGATACTTAAGCTTACTACTTCTACCCTGAGCTTTCAATGATTTCTCCAACTTGTCATTCTTTGCTTCCCTCTGTGCCTGTTTACTCTCTCCTGTTGAATCAATCTTCTTTTTATGTTTCTATTGCAGGCATAGAATCAACATTCACCCAGATGCTAACCACTTCCCCACTCCCCCGTACTGTACGCCCTAGCCACTTAAAAGTATTTGCACTTTCCAGAATATATCACTACCTCTGCCTAGATACCTCTGCCAAGAATGTACTCCATCTCCTAAAGGTTTAACCTCCACTGTCTTTGAAGTGAAGCATTGTTTTCACTCTTTACCCATATATATTTCCAGGTACCTTATGGATTATATACCCTTTTTTCCCCCCATAAACAGCCATTCTTTAAAATAGACACTATCATGTTCACTTTTTATCCTCAGACTTTAACCATAGCAGGGTTTTAATAAATATTTGTTGAATGAATTGGTTTTGAAAATAAAATCATAGCATAACAGCATCACTAATGTTATATTCTCATCTGCAAATTTGTATAAGGGATTGTTGGGGAAATTCTATTTTTTTTTTAAGTTTATTTATTTTTATACCTTGTGTAATGCTTAAGTCAGGGTTTTTGGTGTGCCTGTCACCAGAATAGCATTTATTGTACCCAATAGGCAAGTTTTTATCCCTCATTCCCCCTCCCACCTTACCTCCTTCTTGGTTTCCAGTGTCCATTATATCTCTTTGTGCCATGTGTACCCATCATTTAGCTCCCACTTATTAGTGAAAACATACAGTGTTTGGTTTTCCATTCCCTAGACACTTCCCTTAGGATAATGGTCTCCAGTTCTATCCAAGTTGCTACAAATGGCACTGTTTCATTTCTTTTGATGGCTCAGTAGTACTCCATGGTTTGTGTGTGTGTGTGTGTGTGTGTGTATTATACTTTCTTTATCCACTATGAATCAACGGGCATTTAGGTTGACTCCACATTTTTGCAATTGTGAATTGTGTTGTGATAAACATTCAAGTGCAGGTGTCTTTTTGATAAAATGACTTGTTTTCCTTTGAGTAGATACTCAGCAGTAGAATTGCTAGATTGAATGGTAGGTTTATATTTATTTCTTTGAGGAATCTCCATACTTAGAGTTACTAGATTTTCTACTAACCTTATATCACTAAATATGTGCCATCTCTGAAGAAGCTATGAAGTATTAGCATAAATAATTAAAACAAAAGCTCACTTACCAAACTAATTTGCAATGCAGCCTTATTTAGTTTATAGTGTTTACTTGCTAGCTGATTTGAGAAATCTGAGAGTCCATTTATCTAGCTATCTTAAAAAGTCATTATTGCCTTAATATTTAGGGGCACTCAGCCTAGCCTTCACCAGTAAGCTTCCCTGAGCCTATATTTCCTTCTCAATGGGGGCTTGGAATATCCATTAATTCTGCCATTAGTTTCTGTATCTGATACTTGGAATGCATAATGAATATATTTGCAAATTAGTGGGGTGAATATTTTGCAATTATAGAGGCAATTAATATTTGATTGTGTCAGAAGAAAAAAAAGTCTTTCAAGAACCAGGCATCCAATAATAAGAAATGCATATCAGTGCCTAAGCTGTAACTATAAGTATAGAGAATCATTTCAGAACAGTAATGCAAATGACTCAATTCATAGACAATTTAAGTATAATAAACTTTAACTTGGAACATGTCTTCATCTTCTCTGAGACTAGTTAACATACAGCCTGCCCTCATGAAAAAGGAAATATTTACTGTCTCCCCAGGTATTTTACAACATTAAAATTCTGTTTGTGGCTTTTGTAAACCTCCCCTGGAAAATTACAAGTGAGATTAAAAGAAACTCCGACAGCCTGCGGAGGAATTGATAGATGACCTGCCATATTTAAGACAGCCAACTTTCCGCTAAGGTCAACCCTCACATACTGAGAGGAGAAAAGCAAAACACAAGGTCTAGGGAGAGCAGAAAGGCTGAAAGAACAAAGTGTGTTGACACCAGTGATTTCCAGCCCTAGACTAAGGGGGAAGACTATTCTTTTATGTATGTGTATATATGTAGACACATAAATGTTTACTTGCATATTTATTTATATATATATACATATGATATATGTATGTATACTAATAATATATTATATATGCATATATACAAATAATATATATAATATAGTATGTGCATATATAATATAACCTCATGAAATAAAAATAAAATGCAATGATTATTCCATGTCGTTGACTTATCCTTACAGATTTCTGTTCCCCTTACAGATTTCTGATCCCCACTGATCTAGTTGAGTTTGGATATTGACCTTTCCAAAAGAGTTTGTCCCAATGATACTGGGATCAGCCCAAAATAGACTTCAGTGGGGAGTTAGCACCAACAAAATCATCTAAGTCAGGATGGCAGGCCCAAGTGCTGGTCTTGAGATGGCCTAGCAATAAATTGCCTTCTGGTTGCCAGAACCTGCCAACCAGCAGTCATTAGAAGTTCAAGGTTTCCATGGATACCTCATCCTGGACAGAGGTGAAATGATAACTTCAGAAGCTCTTTGCACAAACATGATTGCTGGGAGTTCAGCGGAGGTTAGCCTAATTAGTCACTAGAATGAAACACGTTTCTATGAACAGTTTCCAGGGCCCACTTTAATTATGGGACAAAAAGGAATGAAGAAGAGAAACTGTGTAAGAAAGTAAGATTTTAAAACTCATGTCTGATTTTATTGCTTCTCTAATACTATTAACTAATCCTCTGCTGTCTAAAAGAAATTTCCCAGATTTTTGTTTTCATGGACAAGGTATTTTCCAAAATTGGGGGTAGGTTGAATTGGATTTTACAGACATATCAAGGACAGATATGTATTATTTTTCCTGCCCAGAAAGCCCTCTCTCTCTCTTTTTGAAATAATATCTCAATTTCCCTTGGGACCACTACCCTTCTCCATTCTCAGCTCAATAGTTTTCATGGGATTGACCCTATTTATGGCTTTGGAGGTAAGTAACCCAGGCCTGGCTATTGAGAGTACTACATCTATCTATCCAAATGTTGTTTGTGACGTTAACAATAGACCTAAACAAGATAATGAGAGCCCTCCCTGGGAATTTTGCCAGCATTTTTGGAAATAGTCCTGTTCCTTGACAAAAGTAGTTAAGATTGTGAAGTATAAGTGTTTACCTAAGAATAAAGCCAATAAAAAAGTGAGAAGAGGAAAGAGAAAGAAACACTTTGATGATATTGAAGTCTGAAGCTCTGAAGCTATTAATAGTTATGTGTGAAGACAACTGAATTTAGTTTCCCAGTTATAGGAGCTAATAAATTCACGTTTTGTGACTTTTCTTTTTGTTTAAACTGGTACCTGTGGCTTCTGTAACAGCTGTATAGGTTCTGACTAATATAGTTGTCAAGTTTTTATTTCAGAAAATAATGTACTATGATGTAAAACATTGTCTGAAACTCCTTTCTAGTCCACTAGGGTTGCCAACTGCAGTAGGCATTACTACAACTATTGTAGGCATCACTGTGGAAAGATCCCGCAGTTGAAAACAAAGAAAATAAGTTTCCAATGGTCAGTTCAATGGTAGCTTGACTAGTGGTGCCATATCTTCATATTTTGCATCGAATTTCAAGGACTGGCAAGGTATTATTTAAAACAGAAATATTTTAAAATAGGCTAAAAGGAAAAAAGAAAATAGTTTTCTTGACACACCAGAAATTGGTGAGGAAGATACTGCACTTGACTGTAGCTTCCATCTTATATGACTCAGAGGGCCACTCTGTCTATGATTCCTTATAAATATGATTGTATCTGTGAGAAGAGTGTGCTGTTTCCTAACTGGATACTGGATGTTTTCTGAAATGCAGTGTATACTACCTTGCCTAGAACCACTAGACTCTGAGGAATAAACCTTACAGAAGGAACAGAGTGTCACAGTGGCACAGAACTTCAATATTGGTTTCCACAGCTCAGACAGTCATGGCTGAGATTCAGAGGTTTTCTTGTAGAGGAAGATTAAAGATGGTGGATGAGAAAAGCCGCCAGCCAGTGTGTCTCCGCAAAAAAGACAGATTTTAGCAGAAAGTGGAAGAAATAAGTGTAAAGTTGGCGGCGGCAGACAGAAGGTGAGAGACAGAGTAGGGCCAAACAACTTGGCTTTATTGAGCGCTCCCGGGCGAGGTTCATGGGTCTCGAGGAATGGGGCCCGAGAAGTCGTGCCCTTTTGAAGGGGGTGAGGACTTTTATGCTATTGGAGGTAGGCCGGGGGCTTTTGGCGAGAAGAGTTGGGGATTTTCCACAGTGAACTTTGGAGGTTATTGAGGATTAGGAGGGGTTGGTGGTATTTTCGGAATCCGGGAATCGAAACTTTCTTATCTGGGTGGGCATCTGGGTGGCATCTAGGTGTGGTTATCCTTCAACTTAGCTGGGCCTAACAGTCACCTTTGTGGGCCTCTCCTCTTTAGGGAGGGGAGGGGGTGCCCACCACCAGCCATACATTCTGGCCTTTTGGTTATAATGGGCGCCGCTCTTTCTGACTTCTTCCTGCTAGGAGGGGGCATAGTTAGGGGTTACAGGCCAGGGTTGGCTGGTGGAGGGGTGACTAGTAGGGGGAAATACAGATGAAGAAGTAGTTGGTTTAGTGCCACTCGAGACAGCTCTTTTAGGTCATGCTGGAGGAACCGAGCCAGCGAAGTTGGTTGTCTTCGTAGTGAGGCCAGCGAGGCAGACGTGGTTTCCAGGGCAATTTGTAGGCGATCTGCAAAATCTTGGGCAGAAATGACACTGTAGCCCAGGGCGCCTCCCATGAGCCGTGAAGCTGCGATGAAGGAGGCCTGGGTGTGACCTACCATGACTGGTAAACAGATGGCTAGCCTTGGATGGGACTCTGGGAGAAACCACCCAAACTCAGACTCACCATATAGGGTTAATTGAGGGACCGTCATGACAGGGAAATAAGGACCCGGGGTGGAAGTGTATTTGAAAGCCCTTATTGTATTTATAGAACATGTCACCCTGACAGCCCTTTGGAGAGCAATCGGCAGAGCCGGCCATATAGGTGTTTTGTTTTTTTTTTTTGAGGGGAGGGACTTACGTACCTTAAATCTCCAGACATAAATTGAATCAGGAGCAGCTGTTGAAAGGGTCAGAAGATACAGAGGTCTGCGTAAGATGGAGTTTAGTGGGGCCCACCTGGTGGCAGGAGTAGGACGGGGAAGCATCTTGAGGTGGGGACCTCTTGATGCAAGAGATGTGATGCCAGGAACCTGCAGGGTCGTTTAGAAGTTTTACAGCCGTAGGTGTCATTAGAACAACTGTATGGGGCCCTGTCCACTGAGGCTCAAGGGGCGAAGAGTTTTAAGGAGCACCGAGTCACCAGGCTGGACATTTGTGTGAGGGGTATCACAGTCGGTCTCAGGTGCCTGAGGCAGATATCTGTCTGCGTGAGCCCAGAGGAGCTGTCTGGGGAGAGAAAGGTAAGGGAGGTAGGACTCAAGTGGTGGAGGCTGGGTGGGAAGATGGTGATTGATGAGGAAAGGGAAGCTGGACATGAGCTCAAACAGGCTAAGGAAAGTAGGGCTGTGGGGAGCTGCTCTAATGTGGGTAAGAGCCATGGGGAGAAGGTCAGGCCAGGACTGGTGGGTTTCACGAGAAAGCTTGGTTAAATGGTCTTTAACCAGCCTCTTTGCCTGCTCAACCTTTCCTGATGACTGCGGCCTGTGAGGAATGTGAAGTTTCCATTCTATATCAAGTGACTCGCAGACGTGTGAACAATTTTGGAAATGAAAGCAGGGCCATTGTCAGATTGAATAGAGGAAGGGAGGCCAAAGCGAGGAATAATTTCTGTGATGAGAGTGGAAGCTATAACCCCAACAGTCTTGTTGGCAGTGGGAAAGGCTTCAACCCAACCTGTGAAGGTATCCACCAGTGTTAAAAGATATTTGAAGCGTCTGAGCGGCGGCATATGGGTGAAATCGACCTGCCAGTCTTGCCCAGGGAGGTGACCGCACATCTGGTGGGTGGATATGGGGGGGGTTGAGGCCTCCCTGGGGATTGACAGAAGCACAGATGCCACAGGCTGAACGGACAGTTTTGATGAGGGAGTTTAGTGAGGGGTGTGAAAATAGAGGCTGTAAGAAATGAGAGAGGCCTTTAGCGCCAATATGGAGAGAGGAGTGCACCTGACTCACAAGTTCCAAAGCTTGTGCTTTGGGGAGAGCTAACTTGCCATCTAGTAGGACCCATCCATCAGTGGTAGTTGAGCCTCCTTGTGTGAGGAGTCCCTCACGTTGTTCTGGGGTGTAGCAGGGTTGGAGAGAGGGAATAGAAAGAGGAGAGGAGCTCGGCTGGAATGTTGTAGAGAAGTGAGGCTGCGGGCAACACAATTGGCATAGTTGTTCCCTTAGTGACAGGGGACCCGTCCGTCTGGTGCCCTTTGCAGTGTATGATAGCCAATTGGGTGGGCAGCTGAAGGGCCTCAAGGAGACGGGAAATAAGAGTGGCGTTGATGACAGGGGAGCCTTTGGTGGAGAGGAAGCCGTGCTCTCTCCATATGGCAGCATGACAGTGGGCTATCATAAAGGCGTATTTGGAGTCAGTATAGATATTGGCAGTTTTGTCTTTGGCTAGATGTAAGGCTTGAGTAAGGGCAATCAGTTCTGCCTTCTGGGAAGTGGTGCCCTCAGGGAGGCCGGACACCTCTATAACCTGTGAAGCTGAGACAATGGCATAGGCTGCTCAGCACTTGCTGTCTCCTAGAGAGGAGCTACCATCAACAAACAATGTTAAGTCTGCATCCTGGAGGGGTTGGTCTGCCAGACCAGGCCTAGAGGTGGTGGCAGCTTCAACCATTTCAGAGCAAGAGTGAGAGGCAAGGGCCAAGGATGGAATGGGAAGCAAAGTGGCAGGGTTCAGAGTCAGGGACTGTGTTAAGGTAATGGTGGGGTTTTCTATGAATAGGAGATGGAACTCTTGTAATCTAGAAGGAGTGAGGAGTGCTAACGAGCAGTGAGTCAGGAGATCTTGAAGGTGATGTGTGGAAAAGACACAAAGGTCCTGTCCTAGGGAAAGTTTTAGTGTTTCCCTAGCGAGAATGGCTGCTGCAGCCAATGCCCTGAGGCAAGGCGGCCAGCCATGGACCGTGGTGTTCAGTTTTTTGGATAAATAAGCCACTGGAGTACAGGTGGGTGGGTTCCAGGAGCCTAAGGGCTGGGCAAGGACACCGAGGGCCACGCCCTGGCGCTTGTCTGTGTAGAGGTAAAAGGGTTTTTCAGGATGAGGGAGTCTAAGAGGTGGTGTCTGGAGTAGAGTGTCACGTAGCTTCAGAAATGTGCGCAGACAGCTTGGGGGTTTAATAAAGGGCCAGCGGAGGCATCACGGGCTGCCTCGTAAAGGGGTTTAGCAAGGAGAGAAGTTAGGGATCCAGTGTCAGAAGAAACCAACAAATCCAAGAAAGGACAGAATTTGTTCAGCGGTTGTGGGTGGTTGGAGATCACGAAGAGCCCGTTGGTGGTCAACAGTGAGGTCCCGGGAGGTGGGGGTGAGATGAAGCCCAAGTGTGTAAGTGACTGTGGGCTTGGACATCTGGACCTTGTAGGGGGACACTCGATAGCCCTTGGAAGCAAGAAAGTTAAGTAGAGAGGCAGTGTGGGTCTTAGAGTGCCATGAAGAGGGGCTACAGAGCAGTAGGGCATCGACGTATTGGAGAACAGTACTAGGCTGTAAGGGACATTGGAGTAGCCTGACCAAATAGATGGGAGCTGTCCTGAAACCCCTGCGGCAAGATAGTCCAGGTGAGTTGTCTGGATGTGTTTGTGTCAGGATCTTCCCACGTAAAGGCACAGAGATTGTAGCTGGCTGGGTCTAAAGGGATAGTAAAGAAGGCATCTTTCAGACCAAGGACTGAAAAATGAGTAGTGGAGGGCAGAATATGAGAGAGCAAAGTGTAGGGGTTAGGCACTACAGGATGTATGGGGACAACTGCCTCGTTAATGAGCCTAAGTTCCTGGACTAGCCAGTAGGAGCCATTCGGCTTTTTTACCGGAAGAATGGGTGTGTTGTAGGGGGAGTTGGTTGGGAGTAAGAGCTTTTTCCACAGAAGACACTCT